>RMBW01000028.1:0-303447 GCA_004009845.1 Davidsoniella eucalypti | reverse complement strand
CTAGTCTATATGCACATACATATCTGTATGTATATGGCTCCCACTGTCATATTGATTGTAGAGGGCGAGAGTCTAGTCGTCTTTTGTGACTGTAGATATACACGTATGTGCTATATCATGCAATGCGCACGTTTGAAGTTAGTCAAGGAGAATTCCTTTTGTACTCTATAAATCGCCCATGTATATGTATGTGCTTCACCTTTGTAGCTTTATGCACATCGGGAGGCACTATCAAAGTAGATATATGCACAGATAAATGCCGTGTGCATGGTTCAACTCAGCTCCGACCATCAAGACGAAAGCTCTCCTTGCAAGAGACAGTGCCAACTTTAGTCGAAACCTTGCTGCCAAGTAGGCAGCATAGCAGGCATTTAGATACACTACAGGCTCGCACAAACATCAGCGAGACAAATATCCCCTGTGTTCATGCCTACATAGCAAAGTGCCCATATGCAGCAGCCTCTTGTATGCTAGAGTAGTAGCACTTGCTTTACTATGTGTATGTAGGGAAGCCAAGACAAGCGAGGCTTTGGTCCGGGGACGGCTCTCGAAAGGCCAATACAACACTGTTCGTACGATTGCTGAACACCTTCTGCTGCCATGTGTGAGAAGAACTGTATATGCCGCAACAATGGCTTCGGGGGTATGTTTCGAGGCCAAAAGTCTTTCAACCACATCTAACAGATGTGTATCTGCCTATCAAGTTCCTATGCATCTCACGTCCTAGGGAGTGTGTCCAAAAGCCTTATGATTCGTAACCCTCCAACGTATGTAGGTTATGACTGCTTGGAAAAGTGTTTTCTTATTATACATGCCGGGTTTTCCTGCCTTTTGCAACTTTGCAAGGCTTTAGCTTCTAGGAACCCCCTCTCAGTCATGTCTCGTTCTGCTCGACTGGCTTAGCTTACGAATCTAGCTTCTGAATGCCGAGTACCTACCTACATACAATTGGCCCAAAGGATAGCAATCCGACTGGTCTTCCTCTAAGCGGTCGCGTATCCAATGGGCTACATGTTTGGTTTGTCTGAAACAAAATATTGACATTGGAAAACAAAATAGACGCATTTTGGTCAGGGTGGGTTTTTATGCCTACAACGCATACAACATGTCACATTTCACTAGTAAAACAACATCAAGCTGGGGTGAGGCTTAATCGCTACTTTTCTTTTGCTGGCGGTAACAAAAGGGATATCCAAGGGTTATGCAAATTTATGAGAGACCCACTGAGATAGGCCAGCCAAGCAGAAGGCATTGTCCCCTAGTTCCTTTCTCATAACCCTTGTTGGATAGAGCCCACCCTTATTTCCTCAGCGGCTTGATGGGAAAATCCGGTATTCGGGTTAAGCTATTGTCAAGGCTATACAGAATGCTTTTCTGCTTCCTGTCATCTTGGCTTGAACTACCGATTAACAGCAATGCTTTCCTCTCCCTTTCTGAAACAGAATCCCCTATCAAGGGTCATTCTATCTTTTGTTAATTTTTAATTTTTAATATTCAATCTAATCATGGTAGAAATGGAGCTCCTCAGATAATCTAGAACGTCTTGGAAAATTCACACCATGTGTTCACGAGCCGCCCAGATGGCCCCATTCACAATCACGATCGAGCTTCCAATCCACAGCCTCTGCTTCGGCTAGGATCGCAAGGCCATTTTTATAAGTATTTAGCCTGGACTACCACCCTGTGAGAATTTCAGGCCTACCCTTCTGGCTGCAATAAACAAGGTGCCACAAATCCAAACATTAAAAAGGCTGCCAAAGCGTGAAAACAAAGCGTACAATCAAAGAGCCTATTGCCGAAAGGAGCCAGGTCCACTGCTATCGTTTTTATCGTCAGATGCTCAGCAGATTGTTGGAATGAATCGCCCGCCGAAGACGTCGCCCTGGCCTGTGACTGAGCGTCAGCTGTCCGGCAGTTCCCCTTCGCAATACAACGTCGGAAAATGAATGGCTGTCCTTATCGGCACATGTGCTGACCTTGACGCTGTTTCCCCCGGACATCGTAGAATATCGGAACAAAACGAACGAGAAGCCTGGCTGGGAATTGCCATCGGTGCTGCTACTACTATTAGTGACTCGACACCTACATACAAGTGGTTGAGAGACACTAGTATCCTAACCCAGGGCAGACATCAATGCTATTGTTTGGCTTCTAGCGAGCCGCCCTCCCCTGTCAATAGAAGACCTGCAGAAACTGTTTGTTCCTTTTTTTCACGCTCAAACTTATTTACATTGAAGCCCAGTACAGCAACACTATTCAGAGGTTGAATACTCGTGAGGCCTCATTGTCATCGATGATACCGCCTGGTTGGAAGCTATCCTAGTCACGCCTTTAGAGGGGGGTCTTTCCTTTGCTGCAACCCCTTGTATAATAGCTCACACACATCCGATTAGCCCCCTCGAATCAGAGTCAACCTCCTGTTTGTCTACCCATGACTTAGGGCTTACAACCAGGTCTTGACTTCGGGATACAGCGGGTAACTTGGGATGAGAGGTTCAATGCATTTGGCGTTTTATAGTGAATACATAACTGCCTACCGGACTAATCAGCTGAGTTATACACTCTACTCTACGAGTCTCCGTAAGGCCCTTGCAATAAAGGGCTAGCCAGATTTTCTTCTTCTTTCATCTCGGCATCGTAGCCCTGGCCTCCCCGCAGCGTAGGCTTAGTGAGCTGGGCTTGACCGCCTCGAACAAAGCAAAAAAAGAGCAGATGCAGATTTAGACCTTGGACGTAGAAAAAAAAAAAAGCCCGGGCCACCAAGTCAGGCACATCCAGAATGGCATGGTTCGGGGGACGCTTGGCGGAAGATACGGACCGGGAGGAACGATCCATTATTTCGGGCAGGTTCTCCCTCTCTCTGTCTTGATTCATGCTACCATTCACAGTACTTCCTGAGGCCGAAGCGCCCGCCAGTCTCCCACGTAGCTCATGGGATATGGGATACAGCAGACTTCAGGGATAACATAGAGGATGCTACATGGTAGCAGTTATGCCTCTTGCAAGAGAAGACAAGACAACACAGGAATCAGATTGGAATATTCTCGTGGGGGTTTTTATGCTCAGGCCCGTGCCAGACGGTAAAAGCCTTGGCGCTTTAGTAGACTGCCGGACTGGCCAGCATAGCGTTGGTACGATATACCTTTACAGACTCTGATACTTCGTTCTCCTACCGTGCAAAGCCCATAATCGTCTTGATATGCTACGATACAAGGAGCGTATGTATGCAGCTTGTATGCAAGTTCTCTGTAGGCCAACGCGAGACTCTAACGCCCAACACAGCTAGACTAAATGCAAGTCTGATCCCCGGGCTTCCGCACCGCCCAGACATAGCCTAGGCCTCCCTTGTTTGTGAAAGCTGGTTATTCTCTTCCGAATGTGCGTCCTTGGAAAGAAAGAGAGTTACGGAGTGTACGAAAGAAGAACTTGGCCGTTCAAAACAATAGTAACAATACCCATCCTCTTGTTCCCTCCTCAGGAAACTAAGCTAGACTGGCAATCCTTGAAGGGGAAAAGATGCGCAGGGCTCCGCCGGCGTGCATAGCATGCATGCAAACGCTGCAGAGCTTGAGGCCGATCGCATGGTTCAGGAAACAAGGCCCCAATTTCTCTTGGTTTCCATACTCGAGACGGTCTGTAAGTACATTACAACCATTTACTTGCTCGGTAGTAGACAGTGGCTCCTTAGATCAGTGCCAGAATACACGCAGTCCATGGAAAGAGCGCCAAAGCAGGCATCTGTTTCTCGGAGAATCGGGGGTTATCAAGACGACACGAAAGGAACCCGTACTAGGGAGACGTGGCACATATTGTATATATGCATATATACAATGCATAGAGTGGGCTTGTACCTAAGAGACACTTGAAAGCTAATCTACAGATGCATAAACATTTGTAGAGTAAGTTTGGTTAGGAAAGACAACGGGAATAGGGACAGGCTTCCCAGCCAGCCCAGACAGAAGGCGGTCTAGCTATCTGGGTCAGGAAAGGAAAAAAAAAGAGAAGAAAAAGACATGCCAAAAGGGGTGGCCGTGGGGAGAACCTCGCAGAATTGAAGTTGACCGCCTTTGCGTGGGGTCGAGCTTTAAGTGGACAAGAGCCTCGCTATTACGGTATAGAAGCAATCATAGTCGAGAGAGATTGCATGGGCGGTCTCATCAAGGCTTCATGAGGTGAATAGCTTCACAGGGAGCTAGAAAGAGTATCGTGAGATTTCATGCAACACTTGAACATACATGTACTAATGCATAAAGACAGAAGATCAACAAGTGGATGTCCCAGATGGGGGCCAAACAGGCACGTGTAAGAATCTTGGCCCCAGAATTGTTTTGGTTTCTAGAGCCTCACACTGCTTGAAATTTTTTTTTTATCTGTGCTGTAGTATCAAGGACCTTTTCCCAAGATCTGATATCGTTTCATGACGAACTACGCATTTCACTTGTACCGAGTAATCCAGCCATATCCACTTCTCTCTGCTATGTTTCTCTTATTAGTCCTGTGATCTAAAAAGGGCCTTGTCGAGCCCCGTGGTTCCTTGACCAAGAAATGATGAAATATATTGCACCAAGTTATGTTGATGCCCACGTGATGCTCCGTGAGCATTCGAGCGGCCACTACACGGTGCTAAAACAACTTGCTCTGGCGGACATTGTCCAAAAGTCTGTTATACGCCCCTAGTCGGGTGTTGTTTGTACGTACAATACTTGATATGTATGTATATTTACAGGCTACATGGTTATTTGATGGGCCGACTAGAAACAATAAAAAATAAGTCTGCGGCACAGAGCAGCCCATGCTTTTGTTTTCTATAGTAATTTTTTTAGTATTTTCTTTGGTTGCCTGTGTGGCTTAGAAGAGAAAAAATTTCAGTTCTTTTTTATATTTCGGGTTCCAAATAGAAACATATGGGATAAATTGCAGTTCTTGCGGAACTCCGAGTCAACTTATCCCAAACATTGGCACCTTCTTTTTTCTTCTACGAGATATTCCTAAATTATGCAATATACCTTGAATGTCACTTCTAGTTAACTAGTAGAAGTCATGTATATTATGTAAATACACAAAGGAAATTTGATGTATGTCGAATAGAGTATTCCCGAGATCTAGGTATAAAAACTCCGGGTCCTGTGCCGTAATCCCGGGGTCACTTTCATTAGTCTATTTTTCTCTGGTAAGGCCTGGCTTTCTCAAGATACCCAAGAATCACTCAGAACGCGGACGAAGAGAACGTGCCTTGTTTCTTGAACAGAACTAAGCTCTGCCTTGATTTCTATTACATAATACGGCCCCATCAGAGCCAAGCACATTGTCCTTTTTGCTTTTTGGGTATAACTACAAGTAAAGGTGAAAATCTCACCAAAGGCGAGCAAGTGGCATTCTCCCCGCAAAACAAGCTAGGATGATCGTGGATAAAGCCCCTGTCTAAGAAAAGGCACATAAAATATATCCCAATTGCACAATATACAGCTATCCCGAGCTCAACATGGTGAGAATTTGCACCTTGGCTGAATAGCAGCAAAGCCTGTCTGTCTCTCATCTGGCCCTAGGGAGGAAAATAGATCTAGTTCCTGCCGCCGCACTATACTAAGTATATTGTACTAAAGCCTTCCCTCTCAGGCCTTCTTCTGGGTGAATTGGCGATTTCGATCCAGGCGATGCGTACACGCCCTACTTGGCATTGATCTGACTCTTACACTTGATTTTTGATGAGTCTGTTTCACTAGACTATCAAAGGACATTTGCTACAGTCATAGCATACTAAGAGAAAATATTGACTCCCAGTTCCTCGGCCCTTGACTAGAAGTAAGGTTGTTCAATGCTCGTATACATGTAATGCTAAACTTGGTAGAACACGATATTTGCCTATTCCGAGCCCATCCATGACATGGCGGGTTAATGTGAGTGCCGGCTTTTATGGCCTTATGGCGCCATTCCAGCGCTGGCGTGCAGGGAGAGCTAATAGAACGGCACACTGACAAAGCTTTTTTTAGGCCGCCTGATGAAAAAAAAAAAAAAAAAAAAAAAAAAGGTGGTCTCGTCCTTGGTATTATTACACTGCCCCCTAATGGAAAGAAAAAGAAAAGCTTGGAGCCCTTTTGTCTTTTTTTTCTTCTTTCTGTTTATGGCGATAATAGGGAGATGGTGTGTTTAAAAGTAGGTGACTTGGCAATATTGTCTTGTTTCTATTATAGTTGTGGTTGTGCACAAAGCATGTATCAAGGCCTACTCTTCAGCAGGACACCCACTGTGAAATAAAAACTTGACCATGTGCCAGCAGTGCCTGTTGCAACTGCGTATAAGAGCTGGAAACCCGGGGTTATTCTTGCCGCAACAGACCACGATCCACAGCTTTTACTATTCCTCGGGATCTCTACGGATTTATTGCCTGCCTTGCTCTTCAGCTCGCCGTACCAAGAGGACGAGCTTTGCTTTTCCTCTTGTTCGAAGGGGGTGCCTAAGTAGGGGGGGCACAGGGACTTTGGAGGGGCACTCCTGCTCCCTAGCCCAGGGCGAACAACGTCGACATTTGGTGTATTATGGGGCTAAAGAAGTGGGTAGGTATCACACTGGCCCCTAGACATTCATTATACAGTAAACTTGCGTGCTGAAGAGTCTGGGCTGGCCAATAGCTATTAATCAAGGAAGAATGTGGGCAATGGGTTATGTTATGCCTAGGCAAGCCCTACTACCGATGCTATTGTAATATGATAGTGTGGATGTTAGCAGAGCTTCTCCCTCTCCTTAGAACGTGAGCCGGCATTGAAAAGGCGATTCGGCAGTCTCTGCCAACTGGCAGTTTCAAGAAGTCCCTAGAGCACGCTAGTACTGTATAACTTAGAGTTATACCAATACTTTTGTAGCCTCCGGTCACCGCCTCCAAGTAAATCACGCCGCATGTTCCAACACAGACGTTAAGTCTTGGTGCGCCTTAATTGTTTTGGGGGGGAGGGCATAGGCCATTCTCAGAACCGTGGTGATTCAGAAACCAACAACCAAAAAATTGCTGAAAAGAAAAAAAAAAAGACAAGCCAGCATGCAGTTTACGACGCTCAAAGTGCCGGTTAACTTTTGACACCGCAGTCAATTAATCATATCCAAAGCACGTGCGTTTGCACCATTCTCACGGAATGGAAAAAAACAACAACAACAACAACAACAACAACAACAACAATCGATTCAAGAAAACCGCGGAGCTCACTTTCCCAGCTTATAAATAAATAGTCTAGTGTGATTCTACCCTGAGAGCACGTTTTCCGAGGACATCTGTTCTACTTGTCTGCCGGAAATGGGTTGAGTCAGTAATATATCAAGTATAGTTTCACACCATTCGTCTAAGCGAGATAGAGATTAGTGCATTTGTAGCTTCTTACCACCATCCTAGTCTAAGCTTCAACTATCCTATGACTATTTTCTTTGTTCGACTCAAAGCGTGCTACAGGCGAATGTTAGTGTTAGTTGTATGCTTTTGCCTTCTTCTAACTACAACAGGCTAACCGACCAACGCCTGCCAGGGCCAAAGCTCTTGTCGTATCTTTTGTTGTTGCCCGTATAATGAGCCACGGAACACAAACGTTGCTGCTACCCATTGTGGGTTTCAGTATAGTTATTAGCCGTTAGCGTGTTAGCGTGCTAGCTAAGAAACTATACTTATATAAACGTGAAAGAAAAGTTTGCTTAGCAGTCATGGGAGAAAATAAGAGTCACTTGGTTCCAGGGCGTTCAAATAGTGGCAAAAAATAGTAGACATGACATGAAAGGGATGTTTTAACTTTTTTCTTCTTTTTTTTCGCCCTCTTGATGAATCTTAGCATTTCCTAGCGTAAATGTCGCGATAAAAATGGCCTTGTGACTTGCTTGACATTTCTGACAGACACAAGATATATTTTTGTCACGCTAAGCCGATGCTAAATATCGCTGTCTTGGGTGGTTTTTCGGTTCATTCACATTCTCTTTTTTTTTTCTGCATATCACAGGAAAATGTGATCAAAATCTGCAATCTGTATGATTTTGTTTGTAAATTCCTGTTTGTGCAATCTCCATGTTTGCTTCATATCTCTAGGCTACAGTGAAGAAATCTGCAGTACGCTATACAACAACCATCAACCGCAAATCAGGATATATTATACAACTACACATGTATCTATTTTTTTTTTTACTATTCAAGGAAATAGATGAACTTTCGTAGCTAGATCTAAGTCTTAATAGCAACATATCTGCGCAAATATTTCCAAGATCTCGCAGTCTCAGCTGCGGCAAGCATGTCTTAGCCCAATAGTTCGGTATATATGACTCTTGGATGTCAAGGCTGACTTGACCGATTATGCATGGAAGACTGAGATGCAAAGATACAATTCTGTATACTAGGCAAAAAAAAAAAGATAGATCTGTAATTTTAGTTGGTTCGTTGTAGAAATGGCGCCATCATGACTTTTCACTCATCCCCCTTCATATGATATGGTGAAGTTTCTTATCAATCTATAGGATTCTTGACTATGCCATTTATGTATGATCTACCTTGCAACAAGCATTCATCACACTCCATAGCACAAAAAGCGTAGGAATTGTGACAGCACAAAACTTGGTTCTAACAACCAACCTTGAGCCTACAGGTTGAGTGATCTCAAGACAGAATTAAGTGCAATAGTCTCTTCAAGTTATTTGAAGAAGAAAAAAACAGTACCCAAAACATCAGTAATTATACCACTTCGTACCGGAACATTTATGCAGGTTCAACGGCCAAGTGATGGATTACCGGTATACTGTCACTAAAACCTTCAAGCCACTATCTACATATTTCAGTCTGACCACTACGCCAAAGATGCACAAATACCAAGTTTCTTCCAACTTGCATATAGCACAGTATTCACAAGATATGTTTCAGGTGATAAGACACAGTAGTTATTGTTGAGTAAACGGCACTTTTGGGGCGGATTGTGGTACAAGATCAAGACTCGACCTTAGGAGGCTTTTTTTTTTCCAAAGTCGGCATCGGCCTAAATTCTTCCATGAGGCCACAACCTCGAACCCCAGTGCAACTATCTAGTAATATATTTTGATGTAATATGAGCTAGCTCTAGCATCAGGATTGGCCAAATGCTAGATTTCTATATAAGTCTATAAGTATTTTTTGGAGGCAGACATCATCTGTTAGCAATACTTCTTCTATATGGCAGAAGCCTGCTTGAGAGAGAGAGAGAGAGCCTGGGTAAGCGAGCTCGAAAACAAAACCAACGGCTGAAAGGGCGACATGTTCAACACAATCTTTAACAAAAGACTATTTTGGCAGGCGTTGTCACTTGCAAGTCAGACATCGTACACGGACACAAAAGACCAATGAATCACGACTGGTCTGTAGACGAGAAGGCTATTGGTGAAAGAAGAAGAATGTGTCCACTTGACTGACCAAGGGACATTGATATTTGTGATATTCGAATGATAAAACGCCCAAGCCCCCTTTGAAAAGAAACGGTTCCCAAAAAGTCATGATTTGAACAAGACAGACAGGCCTCTTTTGAGGCGAAAGAAAAAAAAAAAATTTGTGACTGACTTTAGGTCGCCCATTTCCCCATATGCCGGATTTTTATCTTTGAGCAAAAAAAAAAAAAAAAAAAAAGCAAAACGTAATAGTAAAACGAAAAGATTTTATGGCTGCCTGGTGTTGGTATCCAGGCCCAGACTTGCGGAACAGAAGAAAGACTTTTGCAGTTGAAGCGTCTAGAAGTTCCCTGTTGATGGCTAAAGAACCGCTCCTAACTCTTGTACAAAGAGGAGCATCCGCAAGACGCCGGTAGAAATGAAGAGTGTAATTGTGTAGTGAACAAGATAATCAAAACTGTTTTGAAAAATCAGAAACAAACAAGTGTATGGTAGAGCGCTGATGATGCCAATTTTTGATACAGTGTAAAACAAAAGAGAAAAAGAAAAGAGAATAATGGCTTCCAGTGGTATACAGAGAAGCGTGTTTTGAAAATTATAATAGAGTAGTGATGTTGTAGAATCGAAGCTGAGACGGAGTAGCGTGGTAGTAATTGTCGGACATGTTGAACAAAGAAAAAAAAAACAAGAGTGGTGATTGCGAGGTCGTTAAGCGTAGCAAGTAAAAAAAGAATTTACGTCGAGTTAAGGCGGTGGTGATATTTTGAAGTAGATGAGAGAGGCCGGCTTAGTAGGAGCGGCGGCGGTTAGAGCGGACATGCTCGAATTGCTTGGCGTAGTCTTGGAGCTCACGGCGAGCCTTCTCGGAGATGAGCAGGTTGTCGTTCTTGGTGGCAGATGATTCCATAGAGGACAGGCTGCTGTGTGAGCTTGATGGCGACAGCGAACGCTGCGGCACCGCGGACGATTGGCCTTGCTGCCATGAGGAGGAAGACGAGGCAGCAGAGTAGGAGCCTTGGCGGCCATATGGCTGGGCATTGGTGAAGTCGTATGCGGGCGAGAGGTAGAACTTGGACGAGGAGGTGTTTGTCTGGTTCCATGACGACGAGCTCGTGTAGGAGACGGGCGATGCTGAGTAGGACGAGGCGATTTCGGACTTCTTGTATTCAGCCAGGCGGCACGACTCGGAGCAGTAGGCAGCGCCCTCTGTCTGTCTGTCGCAGCCCAGGCAGAAGGGGTGAGTCCACAGATCGTCAGAGTAGAAGGCCATTGTGGTTGTGTGAAGAGATGAATCAAAAGAGAAGTAGACAGTTGAGGAGATCGTGACGATCAGATATTGTATGGATATAATAGTGTAGTATGAAGACGGAGCCGAGATCGATGTTGATGGAAAGAGAGCAAGGACAGCGCGGAAGTTGGGCAACGAAGTTGGGCAACGAAGTTGCTTGTATGAATAATGTATAGTAATGATACGAGATACAGAATCAAGAGACAGATACTGTGCTTTGCGAGACGAAGCAGAAGAAGACGGCGAGGTTGAGATGGTGAGGAAGAAGCGAAAGTGGAAGAGAATGAGGGCGGACCGATGTGAATATGTACTTTTCTGAGGTGTGAAACAGTGAGCGTGGTGGTCTGTACCTCTTCACCTTATTTTGCACTCAAGGTACCTAAAGCATGGTGCAATATGTGGAGGGGGGGGTGTTCAATGACCAGGCCTGTGATGGAGTCCAGACAGCCACACCCAGGCGTGCTTATAACAGTGGCCTGCTAACCTACGATGATGAGCCAACTAGAGTCTCCACCTTTAGGCCCACTTATCAAGCCCCCAAGAAAACAAAGAAGCAGAAGGAAAAAAAAGAAGAAAAAAGATACAAGTTCACCATTACTAGTGAGCAGATCACCCACGAATGAATTGATCGAATTTATGACATTCATAGCCCAGCAGAACAGTGCCGTGGCCCCTGGCCCACGATTGGCTACTTTCCATGAAAAGATGGAAGGAAAGCCCACTGGGCGATGCTATTTCCGTGGGGAGTAGCTGCGTCGGCAGCAGCATCGCGATATCTGCAATTGCGGTAGATGTAGACAGCCAGCTTGGTGTGATAAAACGAACGACAGTGGCAGACGGGTAGGCTGGGTTTTTGATCAGCTAGCAGAAAATAATTCGTCGATATAGCATGAGCAAAGTGCGTGTGATGTGCTGAATTTTGTTCATACTTTCGATATCTTTCCTTCTTCCTAGCACCGATCTTTTATCGAGTTTATAGGTGTACGGTACGAATCTAAATCGTGGGGTGTGCAAATTATCCATCCCGTTCCTGACTTTTTTATTTTCCCATATCCTCGCTGTTGGAACCCCGTACACAGGGCACACTCAGAAAAAACACCACCTGCTATGCTCTTTTGAGACTGACTGTATATTTGCACTAATTGTGCAAGCCTCTCACTGCTCTAGCATCATCAATCACAATGCAGACTTGTTGAATACTAAATTTTGCCCAGAATTTGCGCCATGCAAATCTCTCCATCGTGATCATACGCCATAATGACAGCAAGATTCAATGTCAAATGCATCATCCAAGTTTGCCAAAAAAAAAAAACTCAAAATTACAGATTCCTCACATGTGTTCGTTGTTCCCAATGTCGGGATTATCGCCAAAAAAAAGAATCGGGTTTGCCTAGCAAGAACGCCTACAGTAGAAAGAAAGAGGCTCATTTTCCCTTTTCAATCCATGAGGTCGGCTCGGCTTTCACTTTAGACATTGACCTCAGGGTCCGAATTTTCGATTTTACGCCTCTCCGTCGACTAAATCCTGCCATGGCCTGAAACCCGAACGTTCACAAGCACAGCCATTGTACCCAGTAACTGTCTTCATCATTGTATATTTCAGAAACATCAGCTTCCAACCTTTTTTTGTTTGTTTGCTTTCGATCGTGCTGTAGCTAATATATGCTTCAAACACTGTCTGTCGGATGTTTTCACTACGCTCTATACCAACAGCTGCCTACTATATCCGAGGAAAAATGAATATTCATCTTATGCCGAGCTTTGCCTCTGTGCATTCCAGTGTGGTCTTTTCGTATGGGAGAGCTTCTTTGGTTTCCATACTCCTCCATTCCAATATTTACGAGACGCTGTTTCGCTTGATTCGACAATTATTATTATTATATATCGATAGAGGCCATAACAATTCAGTCAGTGTGGCATAGCAAGCTTTGTACTAATATATTGGCTTGGATAGTAGAACAACAAGCAATACAAACCCCCCAAATGAAGTCTAGAAGGGACGTCTCTTGACAATATGGTTGACGTGTAATTTTCACTTCATCCAAGTCAGCCAGCCCACTTTCACAGGCCCAAGAATGTAGCGAGGCGGATATAGCTGCTGCAGGAGTAAAGCAGAGCTGCACGATACTAACCCACGATGGATGAAATACGATGCCAATAGGGACATGATAGCAGAAGGGGAAAAGGGTATACACAGGCGAGGTCCAGGCGGCCAAAAGAGGGCTAGAAACTCTAAGAAGATTCTTTTCTTTCTACTCTACGCCTACAACAACCGAAACGATCCAAAAAGCACTGGAACTGAAAGAAAACAAAGCAAAATAAAGTGGATTCAGGCTGAGAGAAGCGAGGGGGGTACATCATATCTCTAGACTTTGAGCTGGCGCTGTCTATGACCCATATTCTGTCTATTTTTTTCTAGCTTTCTTGGGTAGACTTTTTTTTTTTTATATAAAAGCCATTGGTAGGCCAAACAATATAATAGTCATTGGCTAGGCCATACCCATATATTGCCTCTTCTTGCCCGGGATCCTGCTGTGTAAGGGTGGATATAAGTGACGACAACACGAGAGCACTACATATATGTTTTACGATACAGAATCCGAAATCCGTGTTTTCTAACACAAGCTGAATGCGACGGCTTTTCGGGGAGATCTTCGCAGCATGTATCGCCTCGTTCACAGCATTCCCACTGCATCGTGAGATACTGGCAGACCCAGTTCTATCAAGATACAAAAGGCAATATATCGTTCACAGGACAAAGCCTGGTCTTCTATCTCTATATGCAATAATCGTGTCTAGATCGCTTGAAGGGTCAAAACTAGTTGCATGTTGTGCTGATTCTTGTAATTGAACTATGGTCCGCCGCATCTTCCAGCCCTCACATACAATCTCACCGTCGCCGATTCGATTGTGCTTATTCCGGTTTCCCTATTTTCCGTATCAAAGAAAGACAATGGCATGCCCTCTATGACCGCAGGTGCTTATATATAGAGTAGTATAGTATATATAGCATTTCTACTAAATCACAGCCCTCAAAGCCGCGGCCAAGATTGCTGTCTGCTATTACTATTGCTTTCTTGTTGATACATGTATTCATGCTGTTTTTGGACAGGCTGCGCGATATTGTAATTCGATACTTTGAGATATACAATGTATGTACATTTGTACACAAATTGGACAGCAAAAAATCAATCTCTGCTCGCTAAACTTTTTTTTTTTTCCAGTCTTTTTTTTTTTCTATAATTTGCCTCCCACAAACCTATCACATCCCATATCATGCACGTCGGCAGCCCAACCCAAGAAGCGCTTACACTAGGATAAAGGACGAGAGCAAATTTTCTTCTCAACAATCGTTTTTTTTTCTTTCTTGCCCGAAAAAGAACAAATATTGGTGTTATTCTTGTATTTCTAGCTGGCCATTTATAGCAGTAGGCAGATTGATGGGCACATCAACATGTCCAGACACGGTAATTGAGCAACAGACTTTGGCCTAAACCACGAAGCCAGTCGGGCCTCACAATTCTATATATTTATATATATATTAAAACAAAACCTACATTTGTTTATTCATTTTTCTAGTGTGTCACAGTAGTAAGCAGGGCCGAAGGCAAAAGAATGAAAAGGAATGAGAGCGTTTGCATGCGATGAAATTTTTTCATTCAGCCAGCAATAAAATAGTAATCGAGTTGGGCCTAACTCAGATTTTCGTTCAAGTCATGAAATCTTTTCAGTAAGCTGAGCCAGCACAACAAAGAAACGAAACAGAGGCAATAAGAGAGGTCTGGGTCTTCCAAAGGGAGTTGATACAGGCTTAGAGACAAGGCTGGAACACAAGGGTATCAGCAAAGAAAAAAAAATTAAAATTAACCCTTGCTGTATAAGGGTTTATGGTCAATAGCTCTTTATCCTGTCCTCAACTTCCTGTTGATGAAGAAAATATTTCTTTGTTTTTATCAATTGTTAAAGCCCAAATTCAACGCTAAATAGATAGGGTTAATATAGACATATTGAACATAGCCCTAAGGTACCAGCTGATGCATAAATTGCACCTGAGTACATACATAAAAAATATGCTATGGTTTTGATAATATTACAGTTGTCTTATTGATCATGTTGCTCTGACTTACTGTGTTTACCGCTATGCATGTCTCACTGTAAGAAGGAAAGCGACATTGTTAAGTTTCGGGGCATCATCGGTACAGTAGATTCCCTTTAATATCCATATTTACCATATTTACACATCTTATTTTGGTTAGGTGTATAAAGAGACCCCAAAACAGTTTCTAGATACAAGAAATGGTACGAAATTGGCCTTTTGCGTGTTCGTTGGTTTTATTTGAGGTTATAGGGATGGATGACAAGTAATGGGGGTCTCGCCTCATAAAATCAACCCCCTATGTTCAGCCACTCATCCACATTTAAGCATTCAGTTACTGGGTTTAACCGCTAAAGACAAACAAATAATTGACCAAACGAACCGGGCTATGAAGTTCTAAAAGTATAAATACACTAGCATGTCAGGAGCTGTTATATGACAAACCAAAAAGGCCCGCAAGATGATTGAAAACTTGATGGGCTCTGTGAATATTTATGCTTCTGACGTGGTTGTACCTCCTTGCCGCTTGGTTGCTGGTACAATCGGTTCTCATATCATAGACTTTGACTAGGTAGCAAGACCATGTAATTTGATAGGCGCAGCTGGCGATGTTTATGTAGAAGATCTCAAAACAATAACAATATCTTCGGTGGGGGGCTGTCATATAAAACTTGCCTACAATTCAAGCTGCAGCTGGAAGCCTCTTACTATATCGTAATAAGTGAATATACTACACGATTAACCTTGGTCAGTAGATAGTGAATGGTAGAGCTCAAGCCGAAAGCCACGTATATGCATTTGATAAATGAAAAATCCCTATACTGACTCAAATATAATGAGTAAAGAAAATCCAAAGAGATAGTACTATTGCACTTCTTTGCGTTATTTCACTAAAGTGTCATAATGTACAAGTCCATGTCTGAATATTGGCGTTGCCACAATTGTTTTTTTCTTATTTATTCCATATGTATGATATACCTGATGGTTTGTTGGGTTCTGTAGAGATACATTGGTTTTTTTTCCCTCTAGAAGCTCATATTCAGTGGAGACACGGTTTATCTCATCCACTAACCAGAAACTTGATGAGCATTTCTGTGCCACATTCCACATCGGGCCTCAAGATCGTGAGCTTGACGCTAGCATGACTCTTGCGTTGATGTGGTTTGAATGGATGACTGAGCACTGCTCCACAGCTGAACACACTCTATAATGTGTGAATCTTCGGTGGGGCGCGGCATCATGAGCTCAGGTGGGCTGGATGTCGTATGGAAATGGTGCCGGCTCTATCTACTATGTCATCCAATAGGGTCTTAGCATCTCGCCAGATTTTTAATCACTGTGCAATCCAATGTCGCATTAGGAGGGAAAAACTCCTGCTTTTGCTTTTGGCCTAATAAGGCCTTGCGCTAGTTCAAGTCTAGCTGACAACTACTCAGCTACATAACCTTGTAGAGCTCACGGCAGATGATAGAAACAAAAGAGACAATGAATTACATCATTGTTGCTGTGTCTGTATCATACTAGAGGCTTTCGTAACTAGCCTGCTCTACTAGTGGTACTGGGTGACATCTTGGACACGATACTTGAAGTGGTGCAATTCGGTCTGGGGACCACTATTAGAATTACTATTCAAAAAATCTTGCGGAGAACCAAGTTGCTGTCATTACCGAAACACGGGGGGGGGGGGATGGCATCATGAGTTCCCTTGGTTTTTCCCCATGGTATGAACAACCTGATAGTAAGAAAAAAAGAAGAAAAAAAAGAGGTCACTCTTCTCCTGTTACTATGTACCTGTTCCTGATACCAAGCCAACTAGTGCCCATAACACCAGAAGATCTTAATACTGGGCTTTTCCCCTCCCCTCCCCGGACTGTCACTTCTACCAAACCCCGAGCAGATTTTCGGACTTGACAACCGAAAGACATGAGCTGTTACTACTCATAAAGTAAGCCCACTATGCTACACCCCAGAGCCGACTATTCTCCGCCATCGCCTGTTTGATCCTTACCTAGTTCGGTATGGGGGCTATCCCACAAGCTTCAATGGACATCTGCAGGCCAAGGATAACTAACAGCCTTTCTATTTTCTTAATTTTACTACAGTTATGTTAGTTGGATTGCTTTTCTCGACCCCAAGTCAGATAACATGAGGGGGTGGCTGCCCCAAACGGGATGATAGCTCACGTATCATCGTATTTGACTGGCTGTTGCTTGCGTGCTCGCTGCTGTGTAGTCTGGAGCAAGTAAGAGAGAAAGAGAGAGACTTGTTCCTATTGCAATGGCCAAGTGAAATCCACTACGTTCGCACGGCTACTACTTGGTCCTGTGCTTTCGTGCTGCAGCCGTTCGTGTGATACGGCATCCCGACCTTTTTATTTACTCTTTTTCGGTACATCCCCCCCCCCCCCTCTTTGTCGAGAAAAGATGTCTGTCTTTGTTGCTCGAGGTGTACATGTCATCTGCTACCAGAGCGTGCTAATGCTACATCTCTACCTGCTGATGTGGCCTGTGGAGAAGTTGGCACATCAGGATGTTGTGGCTTCGCCTTGTACTGAACTCGCATGATCAGGCCAACATGGCCCATATCTACGAAGAGACGCGGCCTCTACTGACTGTCAAGATACAGCCTACGTAACTTGTATCGCGGTGTGTGTGGTAGAATTCACCACGTGTGATTACATACGAAGGCTACACACCAAGCCCGAAAGTCATGTACATGGCAAGTCACGGTAGAGAGAAAGCCTGGTACTGAGTAGTCAAATGTCTTATACCAATACAAATTACGCATGTTCTCAACTTGGTTTCCTCGTGAGGGGTGTTGGACGGCGACGGGAAATACAGCAGTCCGTCCTGCTTGGAACATCCAATTCTATATTTATAATTATATAACAGCGTTCATACAGATGCTACCCCAAGTCAAGTTGTGTGAATTATGTGTATCTGTAAAGAAATAAATGCGAAAAAGGACATATGTACGAAACAAAAAAATAACCAACCGACGCTTCCGTTCCCGGCAATGGTTCGACAGCAAGACGTGGGCTGCTCATTCTCCTTCCCCTCCGATAGCTAGCGAATTAGATTGCAAATCTCCCGAGATGTCAGTGACTCGCTCTCCCAAGTCTAAGACGGGCCACATAAGGACACAGGCGTATTTTGCTTGCTGTGACTTGCTACTTGACTTGACTTGGGGGCTTGTATACTTGAGGGGTTTTACCTTCGAGAGAGACTTGGAGGCAAGATTCTCGCATGATTTTGCTATGCTGGAACAAAGCCAGGCTGTACAGCATTAGGATTCGTTATGGTGTGTGCTACGGATAATGGCATTACTACCAGCCCATGACAGGCGAGAACATGTAGGTATGTACATTCACCTAGACAGGCTGTAACACTTGCACACACATTAGAAGCAGACGATAATCAGTCGTGTAAATAAAGACGTACGACTCACTATACACAAGTACAGATATACACCAGAGGTGGGAACAGAGCGGGCGATCCAAGGAATCACTGTCAATGGGCTTGTGCGCAAGGTTTGGCTCCTTCCGATGGATGGGGCACGGCAGTACTGGCTGTTGAAGCGGTAGTAATAAGCTAGTCAACAGCTTGCGGTAGTATTCACATCGTAGCAATATAGCAACGGGTTACAGGAGGATGTGCGTTCAGCTTCCCTTGGTCTCTCCTTGCACAAATTATGTATTGTATCTATCTGTATACTGATATATGTATGTACTTCCTCCCAGGATTCCGATTTGTGCAGATCCATAGTAAACATGCACTGCACATCTCTGGTGCTGTAGATGAAACAAAGATAGGCTTGGGCAGAAGGGAAGTCATTCCATCTCTGACTGTGCATTCCCTAGCCATGTATGTATAGATTTGTAGCATATAGTGCCTATCATGCAATGGACAAGCTACACACATGTACACATTTCCCATATATCTGTGTGTGTGGCTTTTACCGCTTATCACTGGTCATAGCAATGGCACAACTTGCCTCCCAGATTTCTGGCTTGAGGCATGAGGTTCGTTCCTTCGTCCAATGCAGAATCCTCTCAAACAGCAACTGATCTGAGCCTGTTGCAATCTTCCACAAGCCATGTCCATGTCTAAGTATATGGCTACAATAAGTACATGACATAGATGGGGCTCTCTGGGCTTCAGATACAGCGAAGATTCTCCCCACTCTGGCGACGGATTATATATCCCTTATCTAGCCCAATGGCCCACTATATGGTGTATCGTCCAAACTTGTTCTTTGTGTTCTCTCCTTTTAGTTGTAGACGTTCTAAAACCCGAACGGACTGTGAGTTGATTCAAAAGCGCGACAATGTTCTCATTTCCCAAAAGACTCTGTCATATACCTTGCCACAGAAACATATATAGCACACACGATATCACACAAGCCGCAAGCCTGAATAGAGTGAGTACGACTCTTTGTGTAGCGGATAAGCGCATAACTCCACGAAATATGTCAGACAACATGACGCAGTACTGGCAAAGGAACGCGCTATTATTCTGCTCTGTCAAAGTAATTTCGATTCAGAAGGAAAAAAATAAAATAAAGACACACACAAAGGGTCTCAAATCGGTACATGCCTGATCCTGTCGACGATGTTAACGGTGGCCAGTGGTAAAGAATCTCATGTACTGTAATATATTGACAGTAGCTGTCGATCACAGGCATAAAGAAGGTGCCCTACTGGCGCCGTGACATCCAGAATCATTTGACGATGGCTGCTATTACGGAGCTTGTCGACTGGCTGGCCTGTATGTATCCATCGCCCGTTATAGATGGCTTCTGATTAGATAAGGTTTCCTGCTTTTCTTTCGTTCTTTTTGTTTTATTTTCCTAGACTGCATGCTAGACAGGGCGGCCTGCGTGTGTCCGGCCTGATTCTGGACCGTGGCCCCTAGTAGCTCAAGTCCAAGCTATGTGATAATCAAAACAAAATGTGGCTCTTGATGGTCTGCGACAAGGGCGTAGATGGGAGTTTTGGGCTAGGATTAGCTGTACTCACGGAGTATAGTGTTCCGGCCGATTGCGAGGCCGAAATGATCATACTAAGATCTCATGACGATGCTGCCATTTTGCGGCCATGGGTACGATGAATTCATATATCATAATGATACCTGAAATGGAACCGGCACTAGTTGGCCAAGATGTTCTGCCAGAGATGCCAGTGTCTTGCTACGTTTGTTGACGGTTGTCGGTTGATTTGCCATATGACCGTTGCCATCAATTCAAGACTACATTGCATGGTGTGTGATGAGTAACTTGTACGCCATGAACATGTATCAGCTACCTTCTAGATGTGTATAGAGCTGCATGGCCTTTGATCTCGCCGTGATATCGAGGTATAACATCCAATACTTGGTCAGAATACTCCAGACGAAGATCTAGAATCTCGACCACTTCGGTAATGTGCATGCATTCATGGACATGCTATACACTCAGTCATATGAGATGGGATGGGCGTCATTGGCAAATACAACAACTCCATCGATCCCTTTTGGACGTCTCCAACACTGGACGGTTGAGCATCTTGGTTCATATCGCCTTAATAGAAGCCTATGACGCGGTATGCATCTTGTTGCTCTCCAGGTTTTGTTTTTCACCCCAGCCCTTTTCGTGATTTACAGACATCATGTTCCTAACATTGCCACATTAACCAAACAACTTGGTTCAGGGGAGCCATCGAGTTTCTCAGCCGGGCTTCTGACGTCTCTAGAGCTAAAGCTCAGAATGGAGATTAGACATGCACGATTACATAGATGTATGCACCAAGAATCTTGATTTGGGCACCATCTGCCCATATATTCTCTATTTTTTTCTTCTTTTCTTTCTGAGATGCTGTGATAGCGCCATCATGGAACGGTGTGGCCAAGTGTCGAACTATCAACAATAAGCTGGAAAGGTATTGCTTGTTCTGCACATACTCAATGCCGATCATTTCCAGGGCCTCTAGCGTGATTGTTCGTATTGTTTAGTGCTCGTTGACAACATTGTATGGCGTCTTACATCTAAGAGGTCAGTAAGACAGACGCCTGTAAAATTGATCTTTGTTCGTACGGAGGTTTCCATGAAGATAAAGTTGTTAAGATTCTCAATCAAAGTCATAGTTCGTATGAACTTATCATACATCTGTGATAAAACTTTCACCTGCCAAGTCATTCAATATTGCGTGTAGCCTGTTAGTGGCATGACATACAATCTGCTCTATGTACCGCTTTCTTATTGGATTTTGTATCATAGGTTTCCCCGGATTTGTCGAATGAGCTACTTAACTCTAGTCCAATAAGCTGTACGTGAAAATGTTGGAATATTCTTTCTGCCGGTTGCCTCATTATTCTGTTTCCCAGTTGTGGAGGCTTTCTTTAGCTAGGCATTCTCTGATCAGGCATATCTGTAGACAGGGCTTTATTTCTTGCCTTGTAGACATTGGCACCTACAAGCCAACTGCTATTGAAGTACTGCGAGAACCCAAGCATCATGGGTTCTTAGTGTCTATACAAATGGCTCCTAGACTATCGAGCATTGGATTTGGAGAGGCTGTGATCTTCGAGGTCCCCTTCCGTGTTTGCTTGGTCTTTCGAAAGACATGAATTTCTTCCCCCTACAATATCACACCCTCGGACGCTGTGAGGTCATCCGAACATGGTGGAATACTGTCTCCTGCCTTCTACTTCCCTAGGCTCGTCTAAACTTGGAGGATTATCCGGATCAACCATAGTAGCGAATGGCTATGTCTTGGGGTTGTGAGCAGGCAGGCATCTCTTTTTCTTCTTATGTTGATCCAGGGACTTTTTGAACGAGTAAAACATTGTACAAAGAATGGTGCTATGACAAAAAGCCACAGACAGATAGATCTGCACCTTGTAGCTACTCCACAAAGGTATGATACAGACATGTTATCTGTTCAGTCTAGAATCCACGGTCTGGCGAAAATCAAGAAGATGGAAGAAGCTCGCTTAGGCTACAGGTCATATTTTCCATTCAATGTTCTTTTGTAAGCACACTGGCTAGCCCTCAGTACACATTTTGATTTGTTTTTTGGGTAGCCTTGGAATCTCAAGTCTCATATCTCGGGGAAAAAGTAGAGTTGTCAATTTTATTTTATTTCCCCAACCATAATATGATTCTTATTCCCGTTTATCAAGTGAACTAATATCCGTAGATATGTCTGTATGTACTTCTTGGCCATTATTGCCTTGAGCTACATGACAGAATCCAGATGCCATCATATCACGGTGGCTTTGGAGATCTTGAATACGTAAAATACTATAGTTGTTTTATTTTATTTTTATATCTACATCTGTCCTTCCTATATCGGCAGGCTAAACCCGCAGATACAGTGAGACAAGATGCTAATTCACGACGCCAAGCATAATACGGAATTGTACTTGAAGTCAACCCGACCCTGACAAGGTGATTGGGCAACCAGCAGGTTTAAAACGAAAAGAAACTCGCGCTAGTTCTTACTCAAGATAACGAAATAACGTGGACAAGATGAGACACAGGAGAATAGTTGAAATATAAAATAAGCCTATCCATACGCAAGGGATCAGGTCTGTGTAGATTAGGAACCAAGTTTGCGGTTACAATTACAATTGTAGTTCTCTCATGCTGCAAGGCGAATCAAGCCTTGCAACGTGCTTTCGAAAGTTGGCTTGCGGGACTGGATTTCAACCTCGGAGAGATTGCTGATTCTTCGCAATTGGAGAGCCAGCCATGTACTTTTGTTGGCTGTCTTGGTGATGGGAAGGGAAGATAAACGCTCCCGTCATCCGAGAAACGACGATACATGCTATCTTGTTGTTGAAAGAAAGAGAATGTGTGTGTGTGGAGTTTATGCTAGTTGTCTCATACACAGATAGGAAAGAGACGGAAACTTGTAGCTTTTCCTTGTAGGTCCAGTCACATCAAATGGGGTATGGTAACGTCGAAGTCTGCCGTTTTTTTTTAATCTTTTTTTTTTAATCTTTTTTTTTTTCTTTTTTCTTTTTTTTTCTTGCTCAAGTCGTAGAATATCATGGTGTACTACACCTTCGGGGCATACTCCAAATGCAACTAGCCTGCAGGTCCAAAACAATATAGCAGCCGCTTATGAGAATGCATTTTCTGGTAAGCCAATGAATTTTCAAGTGGAATGGAATTCGATGATGTACATCTATGGCAAGTATCGACTAGATAAGCAAGTATGATGTACTCAATAGTATATACTATACCATGATGCCTGTATTTGGCTAGATAATGATTAACGCCGCACCAAACTTTTTATTATTATCATCGTAATGTGAGCTGGCTTTGGCAAAGAGTGTCAAAAGGAACTATTGAAATGGGACTTGATAGCAACCAAGTATACCATAGAGACTCATCTAGCTTGGTACCAGGCACGCCTCTTGGGTTCTCCGTCTCTTCTATCAAAGTACTTCGTTTGTATGATTACACTAGACTCAGTACTACAAAGTACAATCACGGCACCTGGAAGATCAGGTTGTGTCCTGAGGCTGCCAACTGCCAATACCACCCATCTTTGTGTCTTCTGGCCCCATCCTTCTCTCATGATAGTGTACAAGCTGGAGCCAATGTCCGTATCGTGAACCGCGGATGGATAGAACCTGGCTCACACCTCAGTAGCGCATTACTTTGGGTTCATAACCGCCCCTTATCGTGACCCAAGTAACGCGCTACGAACAGGTCTGACAGCATTCTGGATAGTGAAGCTATGTATCATGGTACACGTAACTCCAAAGGCTTGAAGGAAATACAGTAGTAGCAACAGTGATGATGAGCGCCTCAAAACCAAAGGAACTACATATGACCATTGTCTGAGTGTGAGTTAGTCTGCAATACCATATACACATATAACAACGGTGAGGCGTCCTGTCCGGTCATATCAAGTCATATGTATCTGTACATGTATATAAGCATACAAAACTGAGCTATGCTATATTCTGTGACGTGTACTAACATGAGCCGTCTTAAAATGAATGGATGGCCTCCGGAGGCACTGGCTGAAAAGCAACGGAGATAGAGGCGTCTCGAAAGCTGTAGGAGAAAACATAATTAGATACTCAGAGCTAAAGTACGGCGCTTCATGTAGTGTAAGGTGCAACTGTAAATGAAAGCGGCCTTGGTCTAAAGGCAGCACTAAAAGGCCTATGGTTGGTCCATTCTGGCCTGATTACAATCCTTGGCGAGCTCTAAAACGAACCATGTTCTTCTGGTTGGCATGCAGCTTAATTGGTGCTAGCCTCTGGTTAGCTAGTGGTCATGGGGCCCTATGTAGCACCTTGGATTTTTATTTTATTTTCGTTTAGTATTCTTCCCATGCAAAGCTACTTACTATTCGTCGTCTGCCACCCACCCTAAAATGTGCTGTACTTACATATCTTACAAATATGCTGGTACTCAACTCCAACATTGCTATCCCTAACTAATGTAGAAGATAGCCACACCAACTGCTACTTCAACGACGGCTATGATTATTCTGAAGTCCGGCGCCCTCAAAATGATACCATGCAGTAAGAAAGAAACGGCTACTTTACAGGTTCTGTACCTATGCCACGTCTCGGCCGATTGGTTTGCTGTGACGACGATGTTGGCCTGGTGGGAAGCAAAACTGAGTAGTCAGTCACCCTAACTCAGGAGACATACATACTACAGCATATCTAGTTACCCCATTCACTACTACATTTGACGATGTGGCATATTTCATAGACCATTTGCAAGTCTATCTACCTGTATACATGAGAAGCCTCCAGGCCTGACCTTGCCATACTTTACTGCCGTGTCCCGTAGTTACATCGCTTCGTCTCCAGTGTCATGATTCCAAACACCAGCGCCACAGCATATAATCCGTAGACTTATTGGATTTCAACCACAAGGGTATCACTGGAAAGTGACAGAATGCCCAATCGTGGAAACCCTGGATTTTCGAAAGAGGCCTGGTGTGATTGTGTGGTGTCTAGACGTCTGGAACACGAAATAATTCAAGATTCTCGGTCAATATCTAGGGTATGAGAGGCCTGGCATCAAGTCGTCACCTCAATATCACATTGACATGGGCCACAAACTGCAGGGCTTGTGGGAAAAGAAGACTACTTAGTGGTATTCAAATTCACAAATATGTGAAGAAAGACTTTGAAAATACAAAAAAAGAGTAAGAGGTAAGCCCATCATGTTCGAAACCATGCCAATAACTCTGCTGATTTATATGCATTAGTAACACTAGTTATATGTTTTTTACTACATGTATTACATAGGGTAAGATATCACTATCTCTATTACAAGTACGTAGGTTGGAGTATCAGCACCTGGACCATCCAAGTCAATACATGCACTGCTTATAGATTACTTGCTGTTATCCTTTTTGCCAGTCATACCAACGGTTCTACTGAGGTCCAGGCTAGCTGTAGTTTTACACCAATATCCGCCAACTACATTCATACCACACAATACAGTATGATTTTCTCTATGCTAAACGCCCGCAATGGCAATGTTGGTGTTGGCTAGTTTCCTGAACCAGACGACTAGATAGACACAGCCCCTCGTTGAACGCCAAAATGATGATCAGTTGATGCTCCCTCCTTCTCTATTTCATGCACTTAAAGTAGCCAAGGGGCCGCTTCTTCCCTTCTACATGTAGATAGATGGATCATCTTGTGCATTTACCAACAGCTGGCCTCCGACATATGGATATACGCTGACTTAGCACCTGTCATTAGAGAGCATCACTAATTGTTTGTTATGTTACTGGTGGACCGTAGCTGCTTTGGCCTGTCTTAAGCCAACGACGCTCAAAATGCATCCAAACTTGCTATTTACTATGCTCCATATAGTAGGTAGGATATGGTAAGACACATTAACATGCGAGGAATTACACTTGCTTTCTCAGGAGAGCCCCGTTATTATAGAGGATGGTAGCGAGATAATGCCACTGATATTTTCTCATACATATAGACTCTGGAACAGCCCATCGTGATAAACCCCGTAAACCCGCGTTGCAGCACTTCTGGTGTTCGGTGTTCGGCTCTTTCAAAACGGATTCACTCCTTGGAATCGAAGGACATCTTCCTTTCCAGGTAAAGATTCCGCTGTTATCGGGCCATGCTTTCAAGGAACCTCTGGATACAAACAGAACAAACAGAACATGGCAGAATAGCTAGCCGATTCGACGATGTCTAAACCTATTCTATCCCTTTTTCAAACAACAAGTTATATATATCTATATCTGTACAATTTCCGAAGAGATATGATTGAATATTTTGTGTTTTATATTCAACAGACATCATGTAAGCGAGGCGTGATGTCGTAATAGGAATACGAATGACAGAGAAGGAGACTTCTTGAGAAAATAGGGTGCAAGGAAGAGGAAGGGATGAAAGCCTACAGAATAAATACTATGATACACGTACAACTACATTATGTACATAGATACATATAACTCTTGCTCCTCTCTGAGTAGGCCATGTGCCGTTTATGTTCGGCGTGGGGTGTCCTGTCCAGCATTATTTATGGGCTGTTAGTGAGGTTCTAATGCAACTATAGCAATTAAAACATAGTATAACGACACGACAAAAGAGGGCTATAAGCCGCTGTCAACGCCCGCAACGAAACATACTGCATAGTTGTTAGACATGGGATCCCGGCAAATTGTTGTTCGTTCTAGATCACAGGTCAATATGATGAACTAGGGCATTGGACCTTGACATCAAACATATGGCCTATCTATCGGCCGTAAAGCAAGAATGAAGATGGAAAGTTGAAGTATCTGTATGAATCATAACAAGCTTCAGAAACACAAGCTCTAGGCTTATGAACTATAGGCGCCTGCTTATCGAATAGTCTATTGGGATTCTAAGCTGCCTATACAGACAAGGGCTATGCTAACAATTCATGTGGACAAGTTCTCATATGCCATGAAAAAAAAAGAAAAATAAATGAAATGGTATGAAATGGTACCTTTTGTGCCAACCTATCTGTACATCTCACAACCTACATTGGCCCGCAGATTGCATTGCGAGAACAACAACCCAAACGACAGTACAGCTACAACGTGAAAAGACGCCGCGAGAAAAAGGAAAAAGAGGAGACACTCAAATGCCGTCAGACGTACCATGGCGCGGGCCCTTGCAGACACTACGACACAGAATGCTTGAGCTGCTCAGCAGTAGATTGGTCCTATATGGCCGGATTCTCTTCCAAGAAATGGATGTGGTGTTGGAGCAATGCCAGTACAATGCTTACGGCCTATCATCCCCTCGACTTCCGCTCACATGCGCATCTTCTGGTATCTTATCCGGCATTGTCTTAGGCTTTACCTCTTTCCTCATCACACCCCTCGTATACAACTGCAAGTGGTTTCATTAGTAGTACAACCACAAACACTGATAGTCTGAATCTACAGATATGGGCTGTCATGTGTCCTGGATGGTGTGTAGGAAGCCGGCATGTGAGAATTTCTAGCAGAAAGAGGGGAAGATGACCAGACCACCAAGACGATGCGAAATACCACACAAAGGGTGATAGTATCGAAAGCCTGGCTTATCAATAGCAAGATACCCAGGATCACTAGCATTCACTACTAGGCACTTCTTTATTCTTCTTTCTTGATATGCTTAACAGCACCACATTGAGGGCCAATATTGATACCGCATATAGTCTCGCAACTCTAACTAAGCGAGGCTATCATGACACCCGAGTGGCTCGGTGTTTTTGTAGCCACAAGAACCATATTCTTAGTATAAACAAAACAACACGGTCAGCAGGGCGTTTTAGTGTGTGAATTACGGTTGTCAACACACCCCACCACCATATACATGTATACTTATATATATCTGTAATCTTAGTTCATTGGGTTGTTCAAACAATCCAAAGGCTACGCCAAATATAGACATGTCTGTACATATCGGTATATCACCTTGAAACTTGGCACATAATATTACTGTTTCTTTTTATTGCAAGTCGGACTCTGGAAATTCACGCATCCTTCTTCGTTAGTAGCGTCTTTCTGCCTTGCATGGGCGGCCTACTCAGTTTTCCTTTCCTTTTTTTGCTATTGAGATTACCACTAGCTCAATGTAACCCCTCTAGAATATCTGTACAGGAGTTGATCATAGTATCAGCCATTCACAGCTGAGAAACGGCCTATACTTGGAACGTCTAGCTGCCTAAGAACCACTCACTTGCCGCTTTCGTGTAAACTTTGGAGAAGAGAGAGGGGGTTTTTCCCTCTCTATCATCGATCATAAGAAGAAGAAAACTCTCTTCGTCGGCGTGCCATCAATATATATCAAAGATGAACTCGGTAGTTATCCATTGGCTTTTCATCGGGATTAATGGTGCAATGAACGTGCTCTTCGCCATCAATGTTGTTATTTATCCTATTATCTTCGGTACGCTCCTCGTAGCTTATCATAGCCACAGAGTTACTGTTGTTGACACGATGTCTCACGGTCTGGTTACAAGTAAAACATATATTCTAGCCAAATCGGGTGGTATAGCCACATCGTAATATAAAAATTTGCAATTCTAATCGAAGTGTTCACATGGCCCCTTCCTCGAGTCTCCAAGAAGCGCACTGTGGTGTCATCTTTACTTTGTCGTAGTTGCAATGGACATCGATGTAATACCAGGATTCGAGGGGAGTCTTGCCGTGTTTGCCTTCCAAGTCGGTGATAAGCAAACATCTGATATTGCAGAGTATCTAGGCAGTACTAATCATTACCGATATGGTGTGCACGAATCTGGATGCCTTGGCTGTGAAGTTATATTTTCATCACACAGGATCTTCAAGGAGAAATGTGAACAAGTGAAAGACTCAACTATCGACTATTTCACGCCCTATCCACGGACCGTGTTTCCGGAACTCCTCTTTCCGTCTCAATCGACAACCACGATGACGATTGCACATTACGTGATGCGAAAATGTGTGAATGTGACATTTGTGTATCTATAACGAGGTACACCAGCAAAAGCGTGATTCTGTAAATCAGACTCCAACAGACATGCACTTAATCCCGTTTTTACACATGAGATTCTTATCCGCGAATTTGAGAAAATACCACGTCAGCCGTTTCCTCCTAGCTTTTGTTTCTCTACAGATAGATCGAATTTCCACCCTGGCCAATCATGTTTTCCCACTGGCACGAACTCTGTGCATATCACTTGAGATTTCGAGACCCAATCAATGCCTGATGAGAGAATGCTTCCAATGTACAGATAGATGTGTGCTTGATACATACTAGTATCATGCATGGCACGCCCGCGATAAGAACTCTTTTCTTTCATAGGCACTGGACCGGTGTGATTCAACCAAGTGAGCCTCGCTTGTCACAGTCTTGACCAAGAGCGTCAAGTTCGCTTGAGTGCTTGAGCAAGCTGTCTAGAGCTATCTGTAAACATACGTATGCTCTACAACTTGGGTGCACCTTGCGATTTCTCCACCTGACTGTATTTTCAGCTGCAATAGCGTTGCTGTCAAATCGTCCAAGCAATCAGTAACCAAGCGTTTTTGTGCCCTCGTATACTAGGTAGTTCCTTGCTCCAGCTCTGGTTCATGGCCGATCGTCTCTGGTGAAAAGCTGTCCTGCTAGAATGTCTTCCCGTCATTGTGGCATGGCACAAGGTCGGTTTTGCAATGTTCAAAGGCCAAAGACACGAAAGGAAAAACACAAACCCTACCTGGACCCTGTGATCATACCGTCGGTTAGTCTGATCCTATCTCAATGAGGAAATTTATACTATTTCATTGTAATGCAGCTTTGGGAATGATAAGTTTGTCTACATGTAGTCGATGGCTTCTGCATTGTCCAGTATGCTCAAGCTTCATGTAGTAGCTACTACATAACTAAAATTACTTATCGGATCTCCTGTCACAAGGGGGGGGTTCGACCACTTAGACAGCCAAACACTAGGGTCTTTTGGCATATTTCTCTATTCTATCACTAGGGTTGCTTTTACTACCAGTATTTTTGTAAAAAAAAAGTATATGATAGCCTAGATTATACTGGAATGTATGTACATTTGATTTACTATGCTTGATAGTTTATGTCTACCTACGGTATACAAGCATGTTTAGTTGTTAAGTTCGTATTGTAATTGTTGCTTGCCAAATAAACCCATTGTGAGCTGAATAACAAGCTGCTATATTATCGTCACAATACAACTATTCTAAGAAGAATATTGGCTATGGGTCTACAAGCCAATATTATCTCACTAGACATACTCTGTTACTAACGCGCTGCGTTGGGTGTTCTTGCTTTGCCTTATCTTGTATGGTAACATATTCATTCACAGCTGCCATTACTAGCTTGCTTTTCTCTAAGCGAGCTCAGAAACATTTCATTATATCGTCCTGGATTCTACGAGAGGAAATATTTCTAGCATGTGCGGATTTCTCCCAATGTAACGATGCCCATCAAGGAAGCAAAAATAGGTATGAGAAAATAGCACATGGTAGACATGTTCTATATGTAGAGGCTGTAGAGGAGGAAATACCAGTAGAAAGAAAATATTTACAGGCGAGACCGAAATATTCCTCCATTTGGGATAAATTCCCAATCCGGTGCTGAGTTCAGCTAGACTATATCTTTGGTATAAGTTAGTTAGTATAAATGTTTCCGAATATCTTTTCTATCTTGTGTAGTCATGTATGTATATGTAAATAAATAAAAATATGCTTTTTTTTTGTTCTTTACATGTTTGCATGATTGTTTTTGAGATACCCTTTCTGTTGGTCAAATTGGTTGGTGAAGTGAAATCGAAAAGAACCGTCTTGCGATTCTGTCATATAGACTTTGATGGTAGGGTTATCTGCAGGTTCATCTACAAATGGTGTCTAGTCTTCTTCCAAGTACAGTTCCATGGAAGGCAAAAGACCCAATAGAGCAGATGATATAAATTAAATAGTTTAGTTGTGAGCTCAGTATTGACCATTGAAATTACATGAGTAGAAAGTAGGCTATCATGAAATTAGCAAAGCCTCTAAGTTATGATCGGGTATATATATCTTGACAATTTGTTTTTTTTGCCTTTGTAGAAAAAAGACATGCACATGGCTTCGGGCCTAACCGCTCGAGACATTTTGAAAAAAAAAGTGAAAAAAGACAAAACTAATCATGTACATCCCATTTAATTATACATTTTGTGAAATCTCAAACAAACCCGCGTTAAAGCTAAGCATAATTGCGAAAGTTTGGATTATTATTTAACCATACTATGGACACCAAGGTATACATATACACAGGAGTGTGATTTTGATGATGCGAGACTATTTAAACGCAGGAGATGGTCTTTACCAACTAGAAACTGATACACATCCATTCGTGATTTGGTGTACCAGTGATGACTTGTGATAACACTGCCTGTAACGCTACACCGTGGACAGGTGAAATATATCTATACGTAATAAGAGATCGCTAGCGGGGTGTGTTGTGCACTGTACTTCTGCAACCTTCCAAAATAGGGTATGTATGTACCATCTCACTAGCTGTAGCACCAAGCTATCTAGACTGGTTAGAGGTCGAAGTTATAGCACAGGACATGTAGTTACTGATTATCTTCTTATTGTAGCATGTCTGCGTGTCATATGACCGCCACCGCCTGTATCTTGGGCGGCTATCGACAGTCTCATAATGTATCTGTACGTATCCTATATTGTGATGAAATGTATCAGAAACTACGGAAAAGACTGAATGGGCTGTTCTGGGCTGGTAAAGAGGGTTATACTCAGCACCGGATAAGGATTAGCAAAGGGTCTTCTAGCTCACAACTGACAATTGTAATTGCATCATTATCATTCCATTCACTTAACTAACTACATCAGTAAATATTGCGCATTTTGGTAAAAAAAAAGGCAGTCAGAATGCTTCTTTACCTTGAATTTCATGCCTTTTTGATAGGGTGCGTATCTAGGCACTAGAAAACTCTTATATTTGAGTAGAGTACCGTTTGGAAAATTGGCACAGCCTATTTTGGTACATAATATCTGTACGGTACTTACTAGAATGTGGCTAATCAAGAATCACTAGATTTATTTTATCACTGCGGCACAGATTTCCTTTTTCGGGAGGAAAGATGAATATATATGTCAAGGGTTCATCTTCAAAAGCAGCACAATATTGAGCTACAAAAAACGATGGCACTGGAATACTGGTTATTCGTGTTCAATAGTGCTTTCAGTACCAATAATGACAGAAACATTGGGTGCTTAAATGCCAATAACGATATAATCCAGAATCGATATACGCAAGTTTCAAATCGAGGACCGGAGTAGTTTTCAGTAGTAGGTAGACTGCCCTTTTAGGGTTTGTCCATAGCCCTCTGCGGATACTATAGCGCGCCCTTTAACAATAACAGTCCGCCTCAACTCGGGCTGTAAAATCCCAAAGCCGCAAGGCACAGACGCTGCACTAATACATATAAGTCGTCTCACTGGCTGGCCCGGATATTTAGTACAGGCCGCCGTGATTCTATCGCGTTCGACTGTGATCTTCCTAATGACAATTTCCTAAATGAAAATTGCTAGCCTTGACTGCTCTCATTGCAACCTCCCTGCGTAATCAAGACTCAGAATTTGAGATTATCCTTTAGTGCTGAGAGGCCTTCTTCTTTCAGTTGCATACTAAGCCTAAGCTAGCTGTTGGTAATAAACTTGCGCCCTGAAACGGCGCACCGTGCATTGGGTTGTGGTCAGCTATGCTCAGCACAGATAAATTTCTTCTTCTTCGTTTTCTATTGTCTTCATTATAATTCTTCGATATGCAACAAGCACGCCATCCCCTCGGCCAACCTTCAAAGAGTTCTAGGGCCTCATAGCTTTGCTGAAATAGGAAGTTTTTCTTCCACAAGAATGGCCATCGGAATTGAATAAAAAGCACAGACTATACTTAGACTGTATTGATATATAGATGTAACGATCAGAGAGAAGAACAAAGAAAGCAAATAAAATCTAGACGTGGGTGGCAGCCTTACAAACAACTTATTCTGCTATATTACATATACTATAATTGCAGGGTTAGGAACTGACATTTGTACGGCTTAAAAGAACAAAGAAAATTCTTCAAAAAGCAAAGGCCGTCGCGAGCCTTTCCTTTCCGTCTATAGCTGGGTGATATCCGAAGGAACCGTCTATGGAAGACTCCCACCTAGCAATTCTGTGATACTTTTATATTATATTGCAGTCAACCACAATTAGTTGTATATCTATATTTGAGTCTGGTAGTACTATGTTTGATTTTTTTTTGAAAGAAAAGTACCGACTAGTAGTTGGCCTCAATTTGTCTTATAAAAATTCATCATAACTATCTATATACTTATAGACTTGGCAATTATAATGGATATGTTTCTCCAAATCTATGAAACGGACCCCAAATATGTATCTCAAGACCTCTATATGTAGGATGTGAATAATAAGGGTCCATGTTGCTCCTGGTTTGAGTGAGAACACAGATGACTATAACAACTTAGTCTAACTTTCATAAGCGCACCACATCACTAGCTTGAATCGATTGTTCTCGCGTTAGCCGGTGACAATTCCTTGAATCTACCATGTAGGCCTCCATGCTAGACTAGGGTTGTCACCGTTGATTCTTGTTTACGTGGGGGATACCAAGAGAGGGAACAAAGCAAACTATGGCTGGTTCGTATCCCCACGTAGCCCACCAAGACTCGATAAGGGTGGTAGTGTAATGTTCATGTCTTCCGTTGTTTTCTCCTGGAGCACAGCACAGACTGCTAATGCTGGGGTTTTTCACTGATAGCTACATGTACAAAGTTCGCACATTGTCCTCATTCAAGCATTTTGCCTAAATCGAGAACATTGGGGGACTTGCTGGGCCTCACTAAGAGAAACAGGTGGAATAAGAGAGTCTGGACAAGGCACTAAGCAAGACGTTGCTCTTTACTACGTAGAGTTCCATTCGAGGCCCTTTGTATCAATATACACCCCCTCCAAATCTTGTATTTCCCAACAGAGATTGATTCTACAGTTTTAATGGAATGGCATAGGAAAACTCTGTCGGTTACTGCGAGCTGCTACTGGGGTCGTTGTGTGGCATCTGGAGCGGAAGCATTCAGCCGGAATGTCTAAACAGTAGTACATATCTGTAGTAGTAGTGGTAGTAGTAGTAGTAGTAACCTAGTTGTTGTTCTAGATGGGGCCCAGCTTTGTTTCTCTTTGAGATATCCCACGCCAAAATTTCTCCGAGCTTTTGGCAGCCATAGAAAACAGGGCGTGCACGGTGCTGATTGTCGGTCGAGTGACGGCCCGGGAATACCGCCAACAGTCTAGCCAAGCCAAAGCTTTACTCAGGCCCCTGATATCGATAATTTGTGTTTTTTTGTTGCTCATAGCTAAGAAATAAATATCAGTGTATTGTAATATGAAAGTCTTCGATGTCGTCACGAACGAGTCAAGTACCAGATCAAGACATATCTGCGCCGTAAATGTCTTATGTGTTATGTCATGAAGGGGAAACTTGTTAAAAGCTGAGATCAGACACTGATAATAGTATTTCTATATACGGCAGAGTTTACATCGTCAGCAAAAGGGCTTTTGATAGACCTTTCCTCTCCAAAACCGGGCGTAAATATCTCAAAACTAACATGTGAAATCAAAGGCCGTATTTACGAGGTAGGTAAATATATACAACCGGTCAATTTGACTAATTAGCGTAAAGCATTGTGGTTATATAGTTTTCTCGAACCACTACCCTAAGCCGTATTCCACCGGTTTTATTTTTACCATGATAACGATAGAATTGAAAGACTTTTAGTATTGTGACGTCAACACATACCAAAGCTAGACTTGTAGTGTAGATGATGGTCTGCCCTGTTTGTGGTGGAATCCAAGAGCCTTTTGAAGACTGCTACTATGCCGAACTAGATTCTATTCTTGATCTTGGAGTATAGGCCTGAAGACCCTAGTAGCAGGTTAGGCCATATCAAACCTTGGTCACTTCTGAATTATCACTAAAGTATGAATGCTTGCCTATTTTGCATTGTTTACATTGAGAGATTGTGTGATAGAATGAAGATTAGGAACGATATACTCTAAAGAACGTCATCACCAGCGGTTCTTCAAACAATCACTACTATCATTACGGGAATCGGTACCGTTAATAGACAAGAATGGCGCAAATTTACGTCTGGGGATTCTATGATACATAAGTAGAAGTCACCTGACTTTTATCGCCAAAGTTGATTACACTGGCCTGAGCATAAACTATGACTACTCATCTCAATGATATATGTATAGATACACATAAGAAAACACTTCAACGTAAGGGATAGCTATGTATATAAGACAAAGGGGCCGTCTAGAGAAGCGAACTATAGTTTGCCTGAATAATGTCTCAGTTAACTACCAAATGGAGGTGTGATGTGTAATGCTGGCTTCTTGGGCTTGGAGGCTAGCTGAACTAATTTTTTTTTTCATCACATCACCCACTCGGCCGCAGATTTCACATAAGTTGATATTAAATGGCGTATGCCATCTAATGCTCACTATAGCTACATATTGTGGTAATCGTTAAAGGAAGTTTTGTACGCCTTGAGACATGTACTTGCTTTGTCGTTTTAGTGCGTACCGTCTTCGGCTCCGAAAAGAGACGCATCCGAAGGCAGAGCCGAAGTATCGAAAGACTTTCTCATATCGACACTACCTACATATGTATGTTGAGTCAACCTGACTAGGGGGGCATCTCCAAAGTGTACAGACACCATATTTCCCAACCAAACCGGCCTTTGAATAGACAATGGCATTATTGTCTTGACGGAAATACGGCAATTGCTGTCGTGTATTGGGTGTCGAACTATCCAACGGTGTAATTCATCACACTTTGTCACTCGCCTAAGCTAAAAGTTACGTTATGACTGCGAATAGGCTGTTTGAGCTCATCAAGACTCCGCCATCATTCTGAACCACGAATTCATGGACGTATAAAAACTATACGGAGATCGTATGAACAATATTTGTAAGCATCAGGCGCGCTTTGGTGGCATTACTTCGCAAATGCACAAGTTAAATCCAAGGTTTGCCAGAAAGGTCATGGGGGGGACAAACCAAACCATGATACCCGAAGAGTGGTTCTTGATGAGCCCCATCATTCAAAATTGGAAAGAATACTATGATCTAGCAACGTGATTCGTAGCCCCAAACTTCTCAAAAACAGTTGTTTTTTGGGACGAAGAACCGTGTGAACGTGAGGCTATATCAGGAGGTGATAGTTGGATCTCATAGCCGTGAAAATGAAGGTGTTGTTGGTTCCGCCTTGTGCTATCAAAGGTCAGTCACTGGCTGTGATACTCTTCCATCAGGCCATAGTAAACGATTGTAGCCAATGCTAGAGACAACGGTATTTGTTATATGTGATATATGATAGAAACTGCGGTGGGAGTTAGCAAGGGGCACAATATGGAGCAACTTTGTGTGATAACTTGGGATACGCCTGGTATGCCTTAGACGGTTGGAAGGGTGAGCTAGTACTCATATTACAGAATGATAGAAAATGGATTAGACATCTCTACTCCTAAAAAAAGATAAAGAATGTAGGATGTTCACACTTGTAGGATATCACTCTCGTGTTGGATGCTATATCTAGTTGTATAGATGAATAAGACTACCACTACATACATACACAAGATCACTATCACATGTAGTTTCTGGTAAGGTTGTATCAGCAGTACGTCCTATACACCGTTGAATTGTACTAGCTATATAAATAAAAGTAGATACGCCTATCTTTCTGCTGTATAATATATGAACCCAAACTGAACTACATATATATGTGTGTATGCTAATCCATATGAGACACAACCCTAGCACGACTACTATCAAGCATACAGAGGTTGTAGTTGGGACTACTTCAAGTGTCAGAGATGTATTGCGACAGTCTGTCTCTCAAACCGTGTAAAGATTGCTTCCATTATCCAACATATATTCTACTTCTTGTAGCAATTTACCAACAAAAGGGACCACTATCAAAGTACCCTGTGATCAACCATCTGGACCACTGAAAGATTTTTCTTAGTGCTTATGCTATAAAGTCACAAGGCCTTGTCGGTCTCCCATTATGGACATAACTCAGTTGAGTGACTGTTGGGGCTGATTTAGTCCTTCTAAGCAACTATCTGTATATACATATACATATATACATATATATGTATTGTATGGCCGTCTTGCTAGGGACAAAAGACTAGGGTAACTAGCCTGCAAGTTTGCCTAGAACTAGAGTATTGTGCGGTTTAGATAGCCCTCTTGTCTCGAAAACCCAAGTCTTGCGATCTAAAGGGGAGAGCCAAGGTTTCATTGCGTCATACAGTGTAGTCACTAGTTAAGAAAAAGCATTCACCGGTCCAGCTACACGGTAGCAACGCTAAGATATGACCTTGCGGAGAAAATACACACGATACTTTTGAGAATAGAACAAATCGTTTAGGATATTAGTGCACCAAATATTGGCTATGAAGTCTCCGGCTCTTTGTGTACCGTGTCATGACAGGAGTTGTACAAAGTCTGCCAACCAATAAGAGATGGGCTAAAATAACGGATATGGACGAAAGATCTCGGAACCGAAGTCCGGAGACTTGTAGAACTGTAGTATGGAGCATTCACCAGTTCATACTAGATAATATGACACATCCCGATGACGAGATATAAACAAGATAACATACATTATATGAAGATTTCACTGAATCGAGTTGACGATGGATTGTATGTGTACCTACTATGTATTATGTCTGAAAGCTGGAAGTATCGATAAGTTGCGGCCCTAAAGATAGAAAAAAACTATAAACAAAACTTTGTTTGATACGCCTTTGCGGATGCAGATATCGCGATCTTATTATTCTGGTACCAAGTGATGATATTTTTGATCAAAATCGTTGCGTTTTTGTTGTTATGCTTTACTTCCTGCGCTTAAGAGCCTCGAATGGCCAGAAGACTAGAAGAAAATAAATATAAAAAACGCATATCTCTTGCCGAAGAAAGAACAGAGAGAATGAGACTGAGGCAGTTCCGATGTGATACTTTATATGTGAAAAGGAGTGTTTTTCTTTTTATCAATACTCAAAGACGAGATTGTTGAAGCCGTCGGGTTCCACCAACTCTTCATTCAAATATCTCCTTCTCTCCCCTTCCCCTCCTCTTCACGCATCTTCTCTCTCCTGTCCTACTCCTTCCTTCTTATGGCCCCTTCAGCCTTTCGCTTGAGCAAACAGTCATTTCCCCTCCAAACTCTTGCGACCGTAAATAAAAAAAGTAAAAGAACAAGATTGTATCAATGGTAACATGAAAACAGAAAAAAAAACAATGAAAAAATGAACAAAAAACAGAAAATAAAAGCGCCCAATATGAAAACATGGAAACGGCAACACGTCTAATGCCGCTCCAGCATTCAACCCAAACGTCAACACAAGAATACCTCTGTGTAAGTTAGTCCAACCTCTTATGATTGTGTGTACACGAACTGCATCAAGACAAATCCTGGGCACATGCTCATTCATATAGCTCCCAGGGATCAAAGTCATCCCCTCGCATCCGCGGCTTGGAAGAAATGCCCGAGCCTGAGCCATCATTACTGTTACCATTTAGCTCTTGCGCTTGGGTGTGATCGGGTGCGTACTCAGCGCGAAATTCTTCAGCCAGTCAAATTTCTTCCTCGTCAATAATCTCTGAAGGCTTCAGCAGACCGCCAACCTTGGTACGGCGCTCGTAATCAGCAGCCTTGGCTTCCCGATCTTGCTGCTCCTTCTCGAATGCGAATAGCTCGGCATTGTCACTGGCGAATTCCTTGAGCGAAATCAAGAAATCACGTAGGCTTAGGCGGAAGCGGTCGTATTGGGTGTTGTATGTGAAGAGACCCTCAACGAAAGATTGAATTTGAGCACTATGCAAGGTATTAGTGACTGCTCGTCATATACATGTAGATTATGAAGTGGCTTGATAGGAACTTACGGTTGTAGGTTGGGGAAGGCACCCCGTAGTAGGCTAGACACGAAGGTAGATAGGAATTCGTGGTTGCCAGTTCCTTGGGGTGCTTGTTCTGGGGTGTAAATGGGTCCCTGGATCTTGGGTGAGGTGCCGTCCGCCGGCTGAACAAAGTAGATCATCCGCATCAGAATCATGGATTGCGTCTTGAAGCCAGCCTTGTGGTCGGAATCAGTGATCACGAAGAAGATGTCTTGTAGGATAGAAATAAAGAACTGCTGGAAGAATAGGTTCGAGGTCTGTACATCCGTCTCTGAGATGTTGTTGATGAGCTCCAGGCACATGTTGAGACCAGCAGCTTCGACATCACGGTTATCGTGCTTGAACGCCCACGAGCAAGAGTCGATGACAAACTTGAACTGGCGAGTATCAAGCTTCAAAAGGGCAGGGAAGCACTTGAGGTTAATGGCACGCAAAAGGTTGAAGAACTCAACACGGTGCTCAGGGAACTCAGAGAAGTCCTTGTTGATCATTTCTAAAGTGCACTCGAAAACGTTCTGCATAATGGTAGGAATCTGATCCTCCATTAGACCACCAAGCTTAGTGATGATGACTGACATGGCCTTGAGAACCTCGGCATCACGGGCACCGGGAACATTGGAGTTGTAGTCAGTCAGAACAGTCTCCAGCAGAGGAGGCACCATTTGTTGGCGCACAGCGTTCAGATCTTCGGCCTTCTCAACATAGGTTTCAATAAGCTTTAGGATTTCCTTCTTGATGGTACGCAGACCGCGGACCTTGGGCATCTTGGTGGCGATTTCACCCTGCTTAGTAACAGCCTCCGAAATCAGGCCACTGGTAGCACGGTACATCTGCAGCATGTCGCTATAGATACGACCGATTTGAGGGTAGAAGTATGTGCCGATGGAAGTGCAGGCGGAAACGTTAGTCTTCATGATGTTGCCAATAATCTTGATAGTCTCAGAGTCTTGAAGAATACCGGGGTTAATGTTGGCCTGCTTGATGATCTCATCCCAGGCAACATTAGGGAGTGACATTAGGTCAGCCAAGAGGTGTTCCTGGGAGTTCTTGTTACCCTGAGCAGCCACCATGTAGCCACAGGCTTCGTAGAAGGTGTGGACTTGCTGAGGGGTCAGATCACAGGTGATATTGTTCATGCTACGAACAATCTCCTGGATGAAAGGTTCAGTCTCACCGGGCTGAAGGGCAACAAAGTGACGACGGCACTGCTTCGCAATCTTGATGAAAGTATCGCAAGCCATGTCCTGAACGCCCTCGTGTGACTCGTGCATGAACTCGAAAAGTTTGTTGACCACGGTCTTCAAGAACTTCCAGTGAGCCTTGAGGAAGCGAGGGTATTGACCGACAATATACATGATATTACTGGCAACAACAGCCTTGTTGTCCTTTCCGCGCTTCATCTCTGTGAGGCCTAGAAGGTCCTTGATAACAGTGACCAAGAACCGCTTCTCAGTCTCCTCGTTCATGGCCAAAGAAATGGAACCGATGGCCCAGCAAAGAACATTGCAGTTGTGCCACGACCACTCGGAGCCGTCGACCTGCTTCGAAAGCTTCTCGGTCATGATGTTTTCCGTGTCGACGACGTCCAAGTGAGTCAGATACACAAGGCATTCACGGATAGTCTTGTACAGTTGAACGGTGTCGGACTCCTTCACGAACTCACGTACGATCTCTCCCTCATCGTTTTCAACAATCAGAACTTCCTCCGGGCGAACCATCTTCTCAATCATGACGACACGGAGGTTGGACATAACCTCGCTGTACTTGTGCTTGCGAAGAGGGAAATCGGCGAGAAGGCTGGGGTTGGGGGCGCCACCACTAGTAGCACCACCAGACAGTGAAAGCATAGGGTTGAGGGTGGTTGCGGGCAGCGACTGCATTTCGTCGTACAGTTCTTGTACCAGCTTTAGCCAGTAGTCAAGGCAAATTTTGAACAGCTCGCGGTCATCAATTTGCGATATCCGGATAAGGTAGAAGTGGCCGTGGGTAACGAAATCGCGGTTGGGAAGCTTCTCGATGAGCTAGATTGGTAGTGAGGTTAGCGAGTGTTTACAAATACTACAAAGTCTTATCAATTCTTCGCGGGGGGGGCTTACATTCAAGTGCATGCTGAAGAAATTGCACAGGAATAATGCAAGGTTTTGGATGAACTCTTGGTCCTTGGAGTTGCTCTGTGGGTAGGTCGTCCGCAAGTCCAGGTTTAGAGGAATCAGCTCGGCAATTGTAGTGAGGACCTCGGTGAACATCTTGACCAGCTGCTCGTCGTAGTTACCGGTCGTTCCACTGACATTGGTTTGGAGGCCACCGATTTCAGTGAGCACCTGGAGAGTGATGTTGCGGAACTCGGGAACACTTAAGAAACGGTTGCGCAGAGTGTCGATGAGGGGCGTCTCGAAGATGTAGCCAAGAGGAATCCAGTTGCAGAAGCGCAATAGAGTTTCGAGCGTGGCCTTGACGAGGCTCACCGAGTTGGCAGTGCTGAGAATTTCCTGGCATAGCTGGAAGATTTGGGAAAACTCGGCGCACATGGTCGTCTTCAGATTGCGAGTCTTAGCCGAAGTCATCTGGTCTGCAGAGTAGTCGAACACCTCTTCAGAAAGCAGACGCAGAATGATCATGTTGTTTTCGCATACTGACAAGCTGTTGTGGCAGGACTGAATGATCTCGTTGATGAAGGTAGGCCAGTTGTGGGGCCATTCTTGCTTCAGGATAGAAACAAGCACGAGATTGAGCTTGTTGAGTAGAGTCTTGGACTTTTTCAACTCCTCTTCCGAACTGGAGCACTTGAGGATGAACTCGACGATGAAGTTGCGGATGCCTATGACGTGTGATGGTACAGATTAGTAATGATCGATCACCGAGGGAGGGGCGGGGAAATAGTATTCTTACCCAGACATTGTTCCCGAGGCAGAACCTTCCAGCGCGTCATAATGACACTGTCGAGTACTTGGAGGCCCAGGTCTATATACAAAAAAGAGAGGTAGTTAGCATTGTAGTCCTGAGCAGATGGGTGATTATGGTAACGCAGTATATATGGTGAGGATATTCGAAGCCAAGGTTGACGGGACTATAGTTGTCTATATGGCGGCTGAAATGGAATTGAAGGTCGCATACACTTAGTTTGGGGGTAAGAAGCTTCGGAAAGCAGCTGGTCAACGAGTAGCCAAGCATCGGGATCTTCCTTGAACTGTAGATGGCAACGAGAATGGATTAGTACGATGAAAGACAGACGATATGCCGCTGGAGACGAAGGCGCAAAGCAAAGGCTGAGAATTACGAACCTGGTTCAGACCTTCCTGAGCTTTTTGTTGCTATATGCAGGGAAAAAATGGCTTGTTAGCACTTATTCTAGTTCACGGCAGCTGCATTGGCGGACGGCAGCGTCAGTAGCTGCAGAGCTGGCGAGCTTGCGATGGGATCGAGCAATAGGCGGCGTACCTGGAGACCTCGACCTTCGTAGAAGGCCTGGACCATCGCGTCCAGCTCGGGCACGGTGATGGCCATTTTTGCAGGCGATCGTAGATGATATGACGGCGATATTGGGAGAGGAATTAGAGCAGAGGACGATCTGGCTGAGACGACGCACGGCTGACAAAGAAGAAGATCGGGAAAAAGAAAAAAAGAAAAGAAAAAAAATAGCAAAGGGTGTTTTGTTGCTGGATTATTTTGGTTGAAGAGGAGAACAAAACTAGCACGGGCGGGGTTTGGAAAACCGCTGGTAGAGAAAGACACTGAATTGTGAATTGGGCGAGCTACGGAGTAACTTTTCACTCTTTCCCTATTTTTTTCTTCTTTTTGGCCTTGGCTGCTTGCAATTGCAGGCGACAACCGTCTTTTGTTGGCGTTGTCAAGGGTTGCTTGCAGGGAGCTTAGCTATGCTTGTTTCGGCTGCTTTGTTACGCTTAAGGTGGTGCTAAGAAAATAGTGGGTGTGTTAGCTACTGTCTTTCAGTGGGGGGGGGGGAAGAAACAAGGCGGTGGGCGACGCGACGAACGCTTCTAGGCTGGCAATCTAAGCAGAATCTTCGGTAATCGCGACGGGGGATTTCTCGCGGATTTTTCACTCAATAGGACAAACGGCCAAATAGCATGAAAACTTGTTCTTCATGTGCACGCTCTCGACGATATCTAGAAGTGTTGCTTGCTAGATGGAAATGGCGGGGAGAGAATAGCTGCAAGGTTGTGTCTGTCTGGGTGCTACGGGTATGGGCTACTGCTCCAATGATTGTTTAGCTGTTTTATAGAGTCAGTTGCCTCACGCAACGAATCCACTTTGGGTTCTGCTTTTTTTCTTCACTCAGTGAAGTTGTCAATTGCACTGTTGCCTTGGTCTTTAGTTTAGTTGGTCAATCTAGTCTGCCTATATTTTCTCATGTGAGGCTACAGTGAACCAGCTAGATGTATCAACTTTTTGGCAAAGGTGGTGCGAGAAGCGGACAGTGTCGTCACTGAGATATGCATCATGCTCTCTCTTCAGTCCACCACTAAAGTATTACAATCAGTCTCTGTGGAATCATTTCCAGTGCAGTGTCTAGAAGCTGCAAAAGTAGTTAAGATGCTAGAGCCCACTACAGCAAGCCCCTTGTTCCACTACTACCTAAGCCCCTCCTATTGTTTCCTGTAAATTCAGTAGGTAGTGCTACTAAAGTGAACCTTTATGGAATGTATACAACTATACTTATGCAATTATTAGTGTTTATTTCTACAGTTATCCCTTGTTTACTGGCATTAATCAGGATCATACGTGTAGAGGGTTCTAGAAAATGTAGGAGCCCATAAACCGATTGTCCATCACAGATACTACCCCTAGAATCTTGAGTCCAATGCGGTAAATATGGTGGGGCTTTGCAAAAGTTATCATGTTGCCGAGACCCACATCGGCGGCCTTCAAAATCCGCGACTGGCCCCACTTTTTCCGAAAGTTTTTGATTTCCGACGAAAGAAACCGACTTTATCGTGATGCGGTTTTAGTTACTCAGATATCATTCATTGAATGTAAAAGTTTCGCAATGAACAATTTTGGATTGATATCATAGTCATTGGAACAATACCGTAATTATCCGATTTTAATTATATTTATGAAGACTAGTTCTGCTTTGCTGAGTTTCTTATGCCTTGTAGCCTAGAGTCAGGAGGTTGTCCTTCAGGGCGTTCAGTGCCTTGTCAATGTCGCCGCGTTCGGGGTTCAGCTACAAAACATATGTTAGTAAAAAAGCTCGTGTAACATGACGCATTATTATCTTTGTGATACTTACTGAGCTTACACCCATATGGCCAAAACGAATGTACTTGGGTGCAATCTCCTTGTGGACACCGCCAGCGAAGACAACGCCGGCCTTGCCAAGTGCAGGAAGTATATCCGTGGCCTTGATACTATCTGGCAGGTAGATGGCAGTCATACCATGAGCCTGTTCCTCAGGCTTGCTAGCAACTTGCTTCAAACCAAGCTCAGTAATAAATGTCTTGATACGGTCCGAAGTTTCGGTATGCTTAGCGAAGCGCTCTGATAGAGGCTTATCTAGAATGAGGGTTAAGGCAGTGTTCAGCGCGTGGATTAGCTGAGGTGAAGGGGTAGCGAAGTAAGAAGGTTTCTTGGCTTCATAGTTTCTCATGACTAGGTACAAATTAGCTTGGGGTTTTCTTTGTAATTTTCTGATGTCTCAACTTACTAGGGGCCCAGTTCTTCATCGAAGCAAAGTAGGAAGTTGGTGGAACCTTGCGAGACTCGAAAGCTTTGATTGCCCGGCCAGAGAACATGGAGATAGAGAGACCAGCAGGGCATCCAATGGCCTTTTGGCTAGCAGTGACAACAGCATCCAGACCCCATTCATCGAAAGCAATCTCTTCGCATGCAACACTGCAAACTCCGTCAACGACAACCAAGGTATTGGGAGAAACCTTGTGAACAAGAGCGGAGAGGTTCTTCAACTCGCTGAGAACACCAGTAGAGGTATCGACGTGGGTCACAGTGATAGCCTTGTAGCTTTTATCTGCCAGTGCCTTCTCGATCTCGGGAAGCTGAGGCTTGGAACCGATAGGCGCCTTGAGCTGAGTGACCTTGGCACCGTAGGTGGTCAGGCAGTCAGCAAAGCCATCGCTGAAATAGCCACTGTGCAAGACCAAAACTTCATCGCCAGGCTCAATAATGTTTGCTGAGACTAAATCCCAACCAAGGGTTCCGGAACCAGAGATAATAAACGGCTGCGACGAGGGATCGGTGGTCTGGAAGAGCTTGCGGGTCATTGAAATCGTATCTCCAAAGGTAGAAACAAAGTCGGCAGCGACATGGCTTTGGCTAAAGAAGGAAAATAAGCTACGTTAGTATATATTGACGCCACAGAAATCGAAGCTAAGCTAGTTTGATGCTGTACCTGTAATGGCTCATGGAGCTGAGGACTGCATCTTCGAACTCAATGGGGCCCGGAATAAGGAGCGTGGGGTGCGGCGGTTGGGTCGACATAGCTGCGATTTGATGCCTCTAAAAACGTTGCGATGTTAGTATTTGTAAAGTTAAAGACTGAGTCTGGGTAATCCTTCGTGGTTCCCCAGACCATATATTTTGCGGGGAAGATGCATCAAAGACTGGCATTGAATGAGGCAAGGTATCATGTACATTTAGCAGGAAAGTAAGCTTCTAGGTCTGAGATGGTAGAATATCAGAATATCTATTACTGATCGAAGATATGATGGCAAGCAAGGAAAGAAAATATTGGATGGAGCGGAAGCCCGGCATAGCCTGTTTATATGTAAAACGGGGCTCGCGTAGAGGAAGAAGCGAGGCAGCTTCCGTTGCGCCAGCGTCATTTTGTATTACGGCAATGTCAAAGCTAATAGCATTTAGCTCAGCCCAGCTAACGTCGCTCAAAGGCTTCTATAGTGCAAGCTTTCGATACAGTTGGACCGTAGGAAAGAGGGGCAAATTAGCAGTAAGACCTGCGCTGCTACTTGGCGTTATAGAGAGGGATTCAGCGCTTAGCCCAATAGGCCGGTCATGTCAATATTATAACGGAGACCGGCGCACAGCGTGAATTGAACTGATGTTTTTCGATATGAGCCAAAACTCATGTGCCATAGAATCTAACACGAATAAACAATATTTCCATGGATAGAAATCACAAAATAGACATACAAGGCTGGGAAAGTATCGTGAAGTGCATCAGCCCAGATTACAAGTCCTATCAAGCCATATTATCCGTCATGGTGGTGCCGCTCTATAATATTGTTAGCCTCGGTGAAACGGATATTTTGAGGATTCTACCGTCGGCAAAAGGCAAATTGGTTCAAGCCTTGTTCAGTATTGACGTTCCGTGCTTTCAATGTACCGGCAGTCGGCATCTAACTAATGACGCCCCTCCTTCGAAACAGGCCTTTTGCGGAGGCCAAGCATCTACCCTTATAAATAGTATGTTGAGGTACCACTAGACAATACTTCAATGCGTCTTCATGACCTTTTATGGTAATGAATCGACATGACCTCCAGTCCTCTCTAAGGTCGATCCCGACCCCGTCGTGAAGCGTTAAAAAGGGCACCTGCTCCCAAATCCACATGGAGGGGCAGGCAATCTCTGAGTTTTTTTTCATACGACTTTCTCCCTGGTTTCGCCAAATCCAAAAAGAAAAGAAAAGCGCATACAAAAAGGTGGGGTGTGAAGGAAGCACCCTAGAAAGTGGGGCTGGCCAGCTGCACTTCACTGCTGGCATTGGCTCTATCCTAGGAAACGGAATGGCGTTTCCAGGGCTAACTTTGAAAGCCCAGCACCCAGTAACAGCTGCACTGACACCTAAATAGTCCCAAGCCAGCAGCACATCTTAGCAGCCTAACTACAGCAGGAAGCTAAGCTATATCGCTTGCTCCTAGAGCAAGTCAAACTCGAGAGAACCGCAGATAAGATAACAAGCCTGGCTTGACGTCTTCGCTCCAGCCTTCAATTTCAATGTGATCGGCTGCTACATTTTTCTAGGGTCGTGACGTCGTTGTCGGTGAAAGGCCAATCGTCACAAGCTCTAGCTCCTCGTTGCCCTAGCACATTAATCGACCATCTTTCTTCTACGTTTTATCTACTTCTCGGTGCTAACGAAGCACGCCTTTCCACTTGCACCATTGTTAAGAAGAGAACTACTCAGCCTCAGATCAAAACCGCCTTGTTTGGAGCTTGTCATTACTTGCATTATCGTCTCCATCGGCGTCGTATAGCAAGCTTCGCATCGCAACCACAGCAAAACGTCACCAGGCCACTATCTACGAAATCAACCGCACAACAACCATTGCCATGGCTTTCCTCATTCTCGTCATCGGCGATATGCACATTCCAGACCGCGCTCTGGATATCCCCACCAAGGTTCGCCGCCACCCATTCTACCACCGCCTATCGCTCTACCTATCGCCATCCCCTACCCAGCCCCAAAACTAGCTGATATAAATCTCTATATACTAATTACTACGTATTGTTATTCTTTATAGTTCAAGAAACTTCTATCGCCTGGAAAGATCTCCCAGACCTTATGTCTTGGCAACCTAACCGACAAGAACACCTACGAATACCTGCGCAGCATCTCCCCCGACTTGAAGATCGTCAAGGGCCGTTTCGATGTCGAGGCGACTTCTCTTCCGTTGACGCAAGTCGTCACCCACGGCTCACTGCGCATCGGCTTCCTCGAGGGCTTCACATTGGTTTCTAACGAGCCCGATCTGCTTCTGGCCGAGGCCAGCAAGCTGGATGTTGATGTTCTATGCTGGGGCGGCACCCACCGTTTCGATGCCTTCGAGTACATGGACAAATTCTTCGTAAATCCCGGTAGCGCTACTGGCGCGTTCCTGCCATCTTGGAATAACCCAGCCGAGGACCCAGTTCCCAGTTTCTGCTTGATGGATGTAAGTCGCCCTCTTTGTCTTACACAATGCGTCATGTCACAAGCAGCTTTTCTCGACTAACACATCACTCTAGGTCCAAGGAATCTCTCTCACCTTATATGTTTACCAACTACGAACGGATGAAGACGGTAACGAAAATGTCGCCGTTGAGAAGGTCACATACACCAAGCCAGTAGAGCCGACTGGCAATGCGCCATAGCTGCTCGCTGTTCGATCCCAAGGTTTTCGTTACAACAATACCACTTATACCAATCACCATGAATAGTATTTCTATATAGCCCATGTTGATTAGTAGAATCTTTGACTTACAGTCACGAACAAATTATATTATACCCATTTTATTCATGCAAATACACAAGAAAGTCAAATGTGAAAAGTCGGCTTATATAAAGAGATAACATGAAATTATAACAATGATAGGTATCTTCCGTCAATCATATACAACGCAGAAAAGAAAAATGTGGGTGAAGCCAAACGGAAATCAAAAAAGCAACAACACCAAAAGCGCCCCATCTTGTAATCATAAAGCTAAAGAAAAAATGAGGAAGCAAAACTTAGAAAAGGAGTGACAAAGACATGTCTGTCTTTGGGTAAGGAGTGATTGGCCATATTGCCGATATATCTCAGACTGAAAGCTGATTATTGTCAAGAGTTCCATGAAGCAAAGCAGCATAGATCGGATCGAGTAGAAAGAAAGAAAATCGGAGTTGTCTGGGACTGGCTTATGATATACCATAAGAACTATGTCACGGTACTCTTTCTTCGGATTGCTGCTTTTGCCCTGGAAGTAGATGCCGTAGAACTATCAGTCTGGCTGCTTTCCGATTCATCATTCAAGGACGATTCCATATCCGCTCTTGTACGTTTCGGTGCAGAGAGTGTGGCTCTCTTACGACTAGTTTTGGTAGATTTCTCTGGCTCGACAATGAAATCAGGATCAGCCACAGTTGCCCGACGACGGTTAGTCGATTTCTTCTCAACAGGCGAGGTGACGGTAAATTCGTATAAATCAGCATCTTCTGTCATATCATCGGGAGATAGCGGCTCTATTGAAGTGGTCTCGGGTTCCTGGGGTTGAGCATCCCATGCAACAGACGAGCGGCGTTTCCGACGATCTGTCACTACAGAGCTTGGCAAAAACTCCTCATCATCACCACCGCTAGTAGAGGCCTGGCTAGAATTGGCAGAGGCCTCGTGTGTCATATCGACGAGGGAGCTTTGAACTGCCTCAGTGAGTGACGTGATGCTCGTGTCAGCAATGAGAACATCCTGTTTGGATGCCGAAGATCGGCGCATATATTTGCCCTCTCCTGCCACGGCATCAAACAGCTCCTTAGTAGGGCGCCGCATTTTGTCTCGTAGGTTGGGTTCAGCATAGCTCACAGCCGATCTAGAGCGACGGCTAGGTCGCGATGTTTCGCCGTTGAAGTTTATGTGGGCTGGTGGTGGGGTGTCACTGAGTCGAGGTATTTCCTCAACAACCTTGAGCTCTAGTAAGGGTAGGGCAGAGTTTAAGGCCCCCTCTGTGGCTGGTGATGGCTCCTCGGTATCTGGTAAAACAGTAACTACATCGGGACGCTTGACGATAGAGGGGATGGCTTCAACAAGTACGGCTTTTTGCACATGCTCCTTGTTCCTAGTGCGAGAATGCTCCCGGGCGCTGTTGGTCTTTCCAATGTCGGATGATGGCTTGATAGGACCTTCTTTGTGGCCTTTCATGTTTTCCTTGTTCGCCTTTCGTGGAGTTGTCAAGTCTTTGTTAATACTCTTCGCTGCCAGTGGTTTCCTCGTAACCTCAGGCTGTTCAACAGTCTTATCTTGAGCCTCTCTACGTATAGCGGCAAGTTCCTTCAAGTTCTTGCCCTTGGTCTTCTCACGAATAGAGGATGCACGCGTCAAACTGTTCTCACGGTCGCTATCTGACGAACGCAGAATATCACTGATCTCGTGACCATGTTTACGTTTTGCGGGTTTAACTGGTTGAGCTAAAGGTATGGTCGGGGGCTCAATGATGATTTTGGTGGGCTGGGTAATAATGTTTCTGACAGGAGATTCGATAGTTGCAATGTTTGCCTCGGGTTGCTGGATGACAACGGGCTTTAGTGTGCTTTGGGCAGCAATGTTGCTAGGTTTCTTAGTAGGCGTTTCGAGAATTGTGTCGTCGTCAACGAATCTTGAGCTTGGTGGTGAGCCAAGAGCGGGCGATGTTGATATGTCGGCAATATGGTCTTCTTGCGCCATGGATTCAGTCGGAACAGTGGCTAACTCATCTGGTCTATAGTAGGTGGGTCCGTTAGCTTTGAAACAAAGACTGGCGCTAGTGTTGAATACACTATTGTTCAATACATACCCATCAGAAGTTCGCGGGTAGCTAGTATGCTCCATGATAGGGGTGAGTCGGCCTTGTTCGCGAGCACGAGCTTCAGCTTCTTTTGCCATATCGCGAAGGGTTTTTGGTGGGATGCTTCGACGACGAGAAGCAGACTTCGGAGTAGCAATCTTGCGCGGTGATAGAGATTGACGTTTAGCGGGTGGCTCATTGCCTAGACTAGAAAGTAGATCGCTAAACTCGGCAAGTCGAGCCTCCAATTGGTGTTTGATCGTGAGGGCTTGGTCGGCAATACGGTTGGCTTTGTTGCTTTCGGCTTTCTTCTCCATGCGCAAGACTACCGAGCGCAACTCCAGATTCTCTGACAACATTCGGGCGCATTCGGATTCGAGCTGGCGGAGACGTATAGCCTGGGACGAGTTGATGCGCGCGAGTTCTCTATTTTGACGAAGCATTTTTCGTCGCACTACGGTTTATAAATCCAAAGCGTCAGTATACCGAAACCATCAAAACACCAGTGTTGGCCGCGATGTGTATGGGCATGGTGTACTTACGCGCTTCGACTGTCTCTGCCGAGTACATTGTAGGCGTTGGGTGCTGGCCTTGGTGCGAATCGTTTAGCCGTGCCATGTCTGCAAGATCGTCGAATTTTCTCGAGAGCCGTGAGAAAGTCGTCGCAATGCCTACAGTTTGGCACGAATGTTTTCTTTCGTTCGTCCTGGTGAAGGTGGAAAAGGGGATGTAAAGATGGTAGGCTTTGATCGTAGAGACTGGAGAGCGAACGGACCACTAAAATTTCGAACGGTCCTTATTTACTTTCTTCCCAAAAAGGTCTAGAAAAAAACATGACTTGCATGCGTTGCTGGGTCAAGAATGTCTACTCCACTTAATATGATAAACACACACGTGACTAGGCGGCATCACCGTGAGATTTGTTATGCAGGGTTTGGCCAGACCCTAGCATTCGCGTCAGCTTGGCTTGTTCTTTATCCTGTGTTTGCGTTTTCCTTAAGCCTTAGCTTTCATCTTTGGATCAAACAACATGATAAGATACGCTTATCTTGTCTATATTATCTTATCACGACCAATAGAAAGAGACTACATTAGACCCCAAAAACAACAAGTAGGTAGCTTTGAGCCTGTCTAGATTTTGCTCAAGAATCTACGGTTATTTCACGTCCAGACTCTCCCGCAGAGAAGACCTAGTGGAAAGTTTTCCCCTAGGCACACCACACACCTCAAACTCCAAGATGTCACTCCCACCACGATCTTTAGGGCAGCTGCGAGGATCCGGAAGCTCTATGGCAGGCCAGAGTCCCATGTTAGCTGCCCGCATATCTGAGAAGAAAATGGAGCTTGACAATCTCAGAGAACTAAGGGATCTTAGTGCTGCTGTCGCGACTCAGATGGAGAACCTGGAACAAAAACTCTCCACACTCTCTAACGGCACTGAAGGTAAGGTTGATCCTGACTTAATGGATGGGATTCTTATGTATTAATAAATTGAGTCAGCTATCGCCCTCGTTATGAGTAATTGGCATAATGTGCTCCGAGCTATAAGCATGGCGTCTTGTAAGTATCACATGCTATAAGGGGCACTAATCAGCCCTCATCTGAAAAGATGTGATATATACCTCTGGTGTTCATTTTAGCTAATACTATAATATCACCCTTGACCTCAGCAAAACTCCCTAAACCCACCCAAACAGACGAAGCACAACTTGCATTGCCTCAGACATTAGTACGTATACCTACAGAACATGCACCAGCTGTGCAAGAACGGGCGGAAGAAGCTGAGGCAGAGGCTTCAATAATCCAAACAAGTACCTAAAATATGCCTGTATTCTGCCTACTATGGTGGATATATCACAATATTGGAAAACCAACACGAACCAAACTACTGTATACCTTTGTTTTCACTGGAGGCATTCGACACAGCGTCAAAATGGTCTATCAATACATTAGTGTTCGTATCAGGCGTTATGGATAATATTATTAGCTAGTGGTTTTGCTGTTTGGCATGCTAAATTGCGCAGATGAATCACGCAAGCTGCCTTGTTATGTTACATATAAGATGAAACTGCTATTTAGCCCCATAGAGGTGCCGTGACTTCTACCGCCTTTTCTACTACCGCGCGAACACGATCTGCAAACACCTTGTTACTAGATTCGATGTCCAGATGTTCCAGCCATATCTTGGCCTGTATCTTGTCAATGGAAACCATTACACCTGGGACTGGGATACCGAGTTTATGTAATCTTTCTAATTCAGCAACCTTCTGTTTTGCTAAATCCTCCTTTTGCTCCTCCGTTTCGGTCTCCGTTTCTTCTGTGGCGCTTCCCTGGGCTTCACTGGAGAGCTTGGGCTCTTGGATGGGTGAGACGTTGTCTGCACCGAATTGAGCTTCTAGGAACATGAATATGCGATCTAGACGGTCTGTTGCTGGAACATGGGAATGTGGGTTTGAGTCGAGAAGCATGAGTGGTTTTTTGTCTTCTTTGTGAGCATGGCTGTGGTCATGAGAGTGAGGTGTACTGGATCGCTTAACGGCAGCTGGACTAGTCTCAGCCATCATCAAGAGGACAATGATGGAGTCAGCCATGCTATCGTTGAACATATTGCCTTCCCACTCAAGCTTAACTTCACGATTACTCTTGTAACGGAGCTTGATACAGCCCATGATCATGTACGCTGCCTGTACATACGGAACTTCTTCATCTACCATCTCCTCGTCCTTGGCATCGGGATCTAGCTTGTTGAGATTTCTCATTTCGGGAAGCTCATCAATGGCGCCAAATGTGCTTTCAAGAACCCATTTGATAAGATCTGGACCGGCAGCAGTGACAGTGAAGCTCTTTATGCAAGTGATAGCAGTTGTGTTCAAGCCGGCGTACTCACGCAAATCATCCGGTGACATAAGCGATAGCTTGAAGTCGTTCTGGACTAAAACACCAGTGATGAGTCTGGCCTCCTCACTATCAGCGTTGATCACGTTGTCGGGCGGCGGAATCTCAGCTAATTTTCCAACAACCTTGGCCATCTTGTTAGATTTAAAGGGAATTCTGAGTTCCTCACAGTTTTTGGGACTGTAGACCTTGACCTTGGTAGTCTTGTTGGCATTTAGTGAAAGCAGCTTGGACTTCAAGCGCATCATGTTATGCACTTCTCCATGGACAAGGATAACAACAGGAGCTGCAACTTCCTCGATGAATTCCCGGTTCTCGTTGCCATCGACATGAGCAGCAAACGAGTATTCCTCCACACTGCACCGTCGTGAGATCATGGTCTTCTCGCCTTCTCTTCTTGAAGCTCCGATGTTACGAGACATGACTGCTTGGATCTGATCTGGCTCCTGCATGATCTGCTTGGCCATTGTTCCTTCAACACTGTAACCTGTGATGATGACGCCGTTCTTGTCGTTTGGAGCCCATCTCTCAAGTAGCTCTCGACTGACACCATTTTGAAGCATACCAGGACTGGCCAACATGACACAGCTTCCCATATCGTCGAATCGATCCAGATTCTTGAGGGATCTGATGTATTTAAAATCCCAAGGACCAGCCTTTCCAGTAGCATCACCGGATGCTACGGCCTCGGCAAGTCGTTCGCTGAATAACCGTTTGATATTGTCATTCATTGCTCCAACGTATGTTTGATAGACAAGCATACATTTCCGTGCTAGGTTACTGGCGTAGTATATTGGCACCTTTTGGAACTCGGCATGTTTCTCCCAATATTCGTCTAGAATAAGAAGAAGTTCCTGAGCACGCCCCAAAGCAAAGACTGGCATGAGTACACGACCACCGCGGTTCAGAATTCCCGTGATTGACTTCATGAGAGCCTGCTCTCTTTCCATGCGTGGTGTATGAGAAGAAACACCATATGTAGATTCTGTGATAAGAACATCGATTTGGATACCACGAGGTACCTCTGCGGAGACTAAATGTCGATCCTGTTCTCTAGAATAATCACCAGTGAAGAAAATTTTGAGACCAGCAATTTCTATAAGGAACATGGCAGCACCTAGTACATGCCCAGCTGGGTAAGGTGTGATACGGATTGACGATACCGCATGAGTGGTGTGGTAATCGATGGCTTCGATCATGGAAAACGTATTCAAGTGATCACGTTCAGTATAGACAGGCTGAGAAGATGATGAAGACCCACCAACTCTCACACCGTCTTGAATAAGCCATTTGTAGATGGCTTTGGTGGGATGTGTCATGAACACACGTCCCCTGAAGTTTGTTTTTGCCAAGACATATGGCAATGAGGCTGCGTGATCAACGTGAAAACTAAGATGATCGGTTAGTGACATGCTACAAACAGCTCCGTACTACGAGCACACAGATAAAGGGTAGACATAGTATGAAAAAGAGACTTGTATTGATATCTGGGCGTGTAAAGGCCGGCGTAGAGAATACATCATTTTTTTGAGGTTTACATGATTTTGACCACCATTTGACGAACTTCCAATTTCGCCATATACAATAAATTGTGTCTCCTTGTCATGGTTACAGATATTGAGGCACATGGACATGAAATTAAAATGTGCTTGTACACTAAGACATGATTGAATGGGTTGGGGGATCTTACTGGCTGATGAGAAGTACGTCGACTGTACTGAGATCAAAGTCGTCAAAGAAAGGAAGAGCAGCGAGACCATCGTATGCAGGATGTTGACCAGCGTCCAGCTATACAGACTGTTAGATTTATATCTCTGAGTGTAAGGTAGAATGATTGCTTACCATGATAGTCTTGCCCTTGTATTGAATGACATGACATGAACGACCGACTTCGTTACCACCACCAAGACACAGGAACATGAGTTCGTCGGTTGGGTCTACAGGCTCATCGGTACCTGATGCCATGGCGGCGGCTTTTCGTTTGGTTGCCATTGTGAACAAGGTGCTTGATACTTGTCCTGACTGAAATGGGCAGCTTTTATTTTATTCGTTCGTTGAGATGCCACGATATTTTTACCTGAAAGTAGATCAGTGTTTACTGTGATGGGGTAATTTTAACCGCCTTCAGCTGGTGCTGTTGAAGAAACGTTGGTAGGATGGCTTGTCGTTTGTAATTAGTGAGGCCGACAAGGCTTGATTCAAGGTCGCAAATATTTGGCTGCTTAACCAAAGCAAGGCAACCAATAATGCTTCAGAAGGGTAGCTCTCTGCCCCACTATCTCCTAGTAACAGCAAACAGCAAGGACGCGACGCGTTTTATCGCAGGTGACGCGTCACGTGATAATACAGAAATGGATTTTCAGAGTCGCTGCGTTTGGAACTTTCTATCATCAACATCAGATCTACTACGCGATCAAGGGCATTAGTCACCTACTACAAACCATATCATCCAGTCCAGTCAGCGACACTGACTTGAATTCGAAGTCACCACGCTTCTGAAGAATATTCGAGTGCATATATTTGGCTTCCGCAGCCGGTCCCAATTATCTGCTGCTAGGAGGAATCCCGTCTATGGAGCTGTGGCGTACAGCTTTCTAGGCTTGCCTGCCTACTTGGCTCACGAAATTCACATCAACCCATTCACTCGTTTATCGCATCAATTGACATGCACCATTTCGGACAACTATATACCGCCCTGTCCATTGCGATGCCATGATCATCGACCTGTCATCCAACTCACTTCTAACGTCCATCTCAACTGCCTGTCATTTCATTTTGCGCATATAGGGCACACTTGTTCTTCCAAACTTGACGGTATTCCATCGCAAACCACATAATCGACGACACCACCGCGCACAGCGATTATTTGTAATAACACCCCGATCTCACTATCGCCGTTCGATAAATCATTTGTTTTGTCGTGGATATCGCATTACGAACTATCGACGGACACGACGACGTTTTCGCCCTACCATCAGTCGTAGACTGTGAATACCATCCATACTAGCCGTCATGGCGCAGACACAAAGGGCTATCGCTGCGGCACCAAGCCCTACTGTGACTTATGCATCATCACCAATGGTCCCAGCGTCTCCCGCACCAGCATCACCCGGCATCATGACGCCTAGTATCATGACGCCTAGTATCATGACGCCTAGTATCATGACGCCCGGTGTTATGACACATGGAGTATCGACTCCGATACCACCACAAATACCACAGCAACTCATACAACCACAAATCCTTTTACAACAACACCAATTTCAACTCCAGAATCAGCAACAGCCTATCTTTCAACCAGTAATACCCGGAACAATGCCACCACCAGCGCGACCCGTTGAGAAGACAGGCAAAGAAAAAGATGAGGACTACGACCCCACAGACACTCTATCCGGAACTGGTATCGATATTAAAGCCGAGGAAGCATATATGGCAAGTCTTTACGCTATTGGCGGAGATGAGAACAAAAATAGCTTTTCTGGCCTCCAGCCTGGATCACGAGCCGGCGCGTTCGGTGCCGGTCCTCATAATCAACCCGCTACTCAGACAAATTTAGCTCAGACTCAGTTTGCAGCGCAAGCAGCCGAAAAGGCATGGAGTGATGCACTGACGCAGTGGGAAAGAACTCATGTACAAGAACTCAGCAACCCATTTTTATTGATCGCAAACCTTCACCAGCGAGCCGACAAAATTGCACGTGACCAGGGCCTCCAGCTTAACCTTGAGACGAAGATAAATCCAAATCTCACCAAAATCAGAAATTCGACCGAGATTATTGAGCCCCGTCTTCAGGTCTCTACAAAAGTTATTCCTGACAGTTCTGCTGTGGTCAATGTTACAGGCTCATTCATCCCATATGAAGCCAACCTAGGAGATCAGTTAGCTTTGCTATCCTTGGCAACCAAATACCGGTTGCGTTCCTTAGTTGAAGACGCAGATAGGATCACACGGAATCGACAAACAACCTCACACGGCGAGGTTCCGGAAGAATGGCAGATTGCAGCTGCCGACCCCAAACCATACAAACCTGATGTACCGTTAGATGTTTCGATTGAGAACGGTACAGACGATGCACACACCACAGGCCAAAAGCGTATGTTTTCCACAAATTCCACATAGTTGTATTTTGACACTCAACTAACTTGACATCTATGGCAGGCCCCATTGAAAGCGTTAAGCCCAATGAGTCTGGCCCCCCTACCAAAGTCACAAAGATATCATCCAACCAAATCATCAGCGCAGTTCGCGAGACTGGAAAAAGTGAGCGTGATTGGGAAGAGCGGAGACTTCGTCGACGTAATGCTCGAGCCAATGGAACATCAGATACAACTGCTACACCCTCCAGATCTGGGTCAGTTGCACCAGGCACACCTGGGGGGTCAATAGCACCAGACAAAAAAGAAAGCAGCACCAAGAAAGAACCAAAACGTGGTTCAAAAATGGCCGAAGCCAGTCACGCATCACAGAACCAGACTAGTTCTATGTTCGCCGGAAAGGGTTCCGGTGGTCTCTTTGGCAAGAGAAAAAACCGCTCCTATGACTGGATGAACGTGGGTGCTGGTGGTGGCGGAGCTGGGCGAAGTGGCATGTCCACACCCGGTAAGTCCGGTGCAGCCTCTGCCGCAGCCATCGCACCAACGATGCTCACATCCGATACTGGACGTAATCGACTCGGCACATGGCGCGAAGACAAGGAGAAAGGCCGTATGATCCAATTACGAGATTGGGTCGCCGTGCTGACGGATGATGGCCTTGATAGTAGAGCTACTCAAATCGCCCTTGACAAACTCGACTCTTCCTTGGCTAGATAATAAGATCACAATACTATTAGTCTTGCAATTTATAGACTTACCTCTCGCTGCTAGGCAAACCTTGGCCCTAGCGAAACCCACAACCTTTTCTTCTACTTCATTAAACAGTCAAGCTGTTCCACTAGCGGAAGTCTCTAATCTCAACAATTCTATCTGAATTGAGAAGTCGTAGTACACGATGGTGTTTGGCACCCCTTCTGCATATGTTTTTATTATCATTCTACCATCATCTTACACCCGCCTACCATATACCATCATATTATCTTTGGTCCATGGCTTGGAGTTGGATCAAGGCTATTAGTTGCTTTTTGAGGACCATATATTTCGTGTTATTCAACTCGTCCCTTATCACCATGGCCTTTGATATTACCGTAATACATCAATACGACACTTCTATTTTCACTTTTGTTTTTGTATCTACTACGGTGGCATATTTATTGGCATTGAGTTCGTGCCTTGTTTTAGGTCTAGTTTTGTTTGAGTTCTTTCAGGTTGGTGTTCATATTTGTATCTATTTATTATCGGAATTCACCCAAAAGCCCAGCTAGCACATTGCATGATTTTTTAATAACAAATTCTGTTTATTGAAGTAATCGTATCTACAGATTATATGAGCATGATGAACCTCGTGAGGAGTAAACTATGGCACTACTAGTAGCAGTTGAAAGCAAATATGGCACATATATTATTCGATAGTACAATGGGCATAGAAGGTACAGCTAGAGCTTTCCTTTCTTTCGAGGAACAGCAATCCATAGACCTTTGGCCTCGGCGTACACTGTCTTGTCATCTTTGACCGTGACATTGAAGAAAACTTTCTTGTTTTCAATGCGGTCGAGTTCTGCTACGACTGCCACAATACTAGGGGTGGCGATGGGGCGCTTGAATTTTACGGATATGTCTGCCGTAAAAAGACTAGATTCTGAGTAATCGGGAATATTGGCTGGAAGCTTATCCCTCGATTTAGCGGCGAGGATGATGTCATAGTTGGAATAGATCAAGGCACCCATGGAATCATCAACCATGCAGCTGATAAATCCGCCGTGGACGGTACCGTTGAACCCGTTGACTCCCGGCCGGACATCGTACAGAATAGTACAGGCGGGGTTTAATAGCGAGAGCTCAGATTTGGATGTGTTGACAGATGGATGAGGGCCATGTGGATCTTGGAAGACGCCTAGTTGGTATGGAACACTGGCTTCATTGCGGAGGGTTCTGCGGAATAGGCTGTCTTTCGATTGTGAGACCGCAATCGAGTCTTTGCTTGGAATATGAGGAACAAAATGGACAGCGCCAGGACGGTCGATTATCTCGGCACACCACGGAGTTTTCTTGAAATGATTTATTACGGTATTGAGATCTGAAGACATGGTAGTAATAGTTGTATTGTATCCAAAAGATTTGGTGGTTGGTGCAGACTAAGGCAAGCTTCTTGTTGGCAGGTCTTATATACTATTTATCTAGCTCATTTACGTTAAATAGAATCAAATCAAATCACGGAGGCGGATTGTAAGATTCCGTGCTATGAATGAGTTTAGTAAGCTTTGTGAATATTTTGACCACCGCTTCACTAACTTCATTAAAGAAACCGGACCGTTGTGGCTCAATAGTGCACCGACTGCTGTTGTTAGGCATGCATTGTTTTAAATTTGGCCTGTAGCCTCGGAACAAGACGTTGTGAACCGAGGTTCCACGAACGCGATTATATAATAAACTATGTATAACTATCTGTAGCATCGATTGATTTACGGCTGACAAAAAAGCCCCCCCAAAAGTCAATCATTCATCATCGATTTTATAGTACGATATATTCCGGTGATGATGGCGATAGTTTTTGTTATTGTGCTGTTTGAATACTTAGACATGCGATAAAGGCCGAAGTTTTATGTAACTACCACAGAATAAAGTAAATAACAACAACAAAACAGGCGCAAACATTTAACTTTTCTGGCGACAGCAGAATACTATCTAGGATTTTTAACTCGCATCGTTCACAAAACAAATCATATTACCATCTCATTTGATATCATTTTCACTTCGGCTACATATCACCCGCATTGCTTGTCTATCCTCGTGATACCATTATTTTAACAACACTATCACTAATATATCAAGCGTAGCACCGCTGTTTAGAAAGTCGAGGCAACTCAGAGTTCAAGACAAAATAGACGGCTCTGAAGAGTTGGCGCTATCTATTGCTGGGTTGGATTCCTTTGTACTAGCAAGTGATACATCGCCACTCAGCCTTGAATCTCGAATCGACCAAGACGTATCTACTAGTGCTAGAGCGGTGTAATACCGTAGACAGTCCGTTTCTCCAACTATAAGAAGAAACAGCTATAGCGAGGGAATGAGCACTGGAAGTTAGCCCATGGAAGAAGATGGCTGTAGAGTACGAGGCTGATGGTATGCTCGATTCTGATTTGCTCCACCTGGGAGAAAGATTGAAGGCATATGTCGGCTACGGATTCATGTACAGGATATTGTCAGTAGGGTATGTCTACGAGGCCAACACGTTACTAATGCCACACTGGTACAAGAACAACATTGTATCTTAGATACCAAGGCGAGCATGAAGTCAGCAATCGCTCCCCAATTCTAGATAATCAAGGTCACTAGATACATTGAGCCGGTTGGTTCTTCTTTTCTTAACCATTTGTTTTTAGGAAGTATTGTTATCCTACCAAAAACAAAAGCGGTGTCTATCTTTATATGGGTTTAGTGCAATTACAGCAGCATTGTGAGCGGGAGGAGAAAACAGGACCTTTGTTGCCCATGACATGCCGGCTAGTCAGGAGCAAACTGGGACAACAAAGTGGCATGTCAGTTGACGATAGGCTAGGCTCAAGTACTCACAGATAAAAAGGCAATAAAACATGGCAACTACATATACAAATAAGTGTTATAATCTGGCTAACGATGGTTGCTTATACTGGTGACTTCATAGTTGTTTGTAGATCTAGTCACTAATATATAACTAGGCCCTGGTAAATACAATCTTTGTACATGTATGTACATGTACATGTACAAGTAGTTCGAGGTGTCCAACAACCCATCATTATCATAGCTAATACCGGCAATTGATCTTCAAGCAGTTATATTCCGTAGAAACTGCATCAAACTACATACATTGGATCTTACTAAGCGAGCATGGTACAGATATGTTGGTCTTGGGTTAGATGTCGGTCAAGTCTAGCATAGTTGCGCTGTAATTACTCGTGCCACCCCCCACACCCCATACATTCCGTGACGATGCTTTGCATCAAGATTAGCTTGGCAGCAAGATTGGTCTCTTCATCAACAACTTCCTACCCTCCATTCTTCTTCTCGCGATATCATCAACAATTATTAAAAAATGGAAGAAACAATACGTGTTCTATGCACCGAGACCATCAAGGAAACAGTGGCATATAATCTTGAACACACGAGGTTCCAGTTGCAACTATTGTGTCTTTGGTACGTATTCCTATATCTACTCTTCGTCACAGCATCAAAAAAGGCCAAACTACCTTCAACAGCTCGTAAACCACACGGTGACCATAACAAGTGTCTTTCTTCTGTGCAATAGTCTTCTTTGATATCCTATCTTGACCTTTTGATAAAATTAGCCTTCCTCTCACGGATTTAATGCTTGAATCAGCCACCAACCACATCCTCCTCTAGTAGCAACCTGAAAATTATGCCAATGGGACCTCAACTCCCAATGAATCTACTGAACAGCCACCAGTAGTTCGGAGCTAATCCCAAAATATCGAGTCACGAAGCAAGACACCATCGATACAAAGCGCCGAGAAGTTGAAATTATAGAAGGCATGAACGGTTGGTTTCTTAGGCTCCAAAGAACTCTGTGTAAATATAATATTCAACCAGGTGATATTTGAAATATGTACGAGACTAGATTCCAGTTAGGCCAGCCCAAGTCTAATCTTGTTGTATGGAGTGTGGGGCATAGAATGTAAACCTTGGCATTGCGTTGTTAACAACATTGACGTGATGTACTAATATACAGATACATGTATAACATAGGCTGCACAATTTCTGAGGAGGCATATCACTTTCTAGTAGTGACTATTCAAGAGTGGGATGAATGGACATAATGTGAAAACAATGTTCCTCAATTTAGTTGTTTTAATGTTGGGAAATGCTTTGAGAATGCTCTAAACTAACGAGCGTCTTAATTGCTGTTTGATGTTAAAAGTACAGATACAAAAGCTCTAGCAATGAAGAGTCAATTTATGGAACAATATAGCTTGTAGCTATTATGAGGGATATACATTTAGTTAAATTAGCCCAGGATACTGTAGCTTTCCGAATCAAAGCGAACTATCAAGGTTATATCTATATATAGACGATAAGTCTCGGACCGGAGAAAACAAAATGGCGGAAAAGGTCGACCTTTATAAGAGAAATTTCTTAGACCAGCTAGCATTATAGTTTTAGAAGCGCTAGGGTTTAGACTTGAAGCAACTTTTTTCTATCAACTTGATCTACTGTGGCTTTCTTGCTAGTTATTATATTATTTTTTATATGAATATTCATCTAGACATCTTATGTTGCGTGGGATATTGCCGGTCTCTGAACTGGTGGATATCGTTGTAAGTCGTTTGAAGAATGGCGACACAAACAGTGTTTTACGCTATATCATGATATATACTAATAAGTAGGGTTACCTAGAATACTACTAATCACTCTAATACCGCCGAGCTTGGAGAGCTCGAATGGGCCGTTCTAGCACTACAAATGTAGCGCCTACAACCTAACAGAAGTATGGACCGTCGGGGTCATCGTCGCCATGTTATATAATTAGCTTGTTTATACCGCACAATGTAGTGTGTATCGTATCTTTGACATGGCATGGCCTGTTGTCATGGCTTTGGAGGAAGATAGTGTTATGACCTCTAGACATCTTGGCATACAGCTACATTTACACGACATAGCGTATGAAAACTTCCGTGCACAGTTACAGATATACTCCAACTATCCGATCAGAATTTCGGAAAAGCATCGCAAGAAGTCCGGTTGTACTATTGCCTCCATCGTCTAGCTATTGAAAACCGTAGCTCGGCATTGCAGCCGCTACTGCTGTTCCTTGAGCAATTAATGTGGCCCTATCCATGTTGCTAAACTGTGGAGACTCCGCTAACAGACTTCAACTACCAAGACGCTGATTGATAGTAGCGTTTAGGAATACAACGAGATTCGGACCAGGTGTTCATGGAGATACTCACATGACTTACAGGCGCCATAAAACAGAAAATAAACCCTCGCTTCGGCTGAATGCCACCATGTCACTATGGGAGCCGAGCTTCTATACCAGCCGCTCTAAGCAGTCTTTGATACTACCTTGAGAACACTTGTGCTCGGGTAGATACATATATCGGTACAGAACAAATACAGCATGTTAGTCAATGGGATTGTTTAACTGCCGGGTATTTCGCATAGACATCTTATGGAAGAGCAGCTGATCAAGCTGCCATCAAGGGCGATACTTTTTCATAACTGGAAAACAAAGAAAAGCAATATTACCGGCCACCCGAGGGATTAGACCGAAGAGAAGCCTTTTCACAGTGCCAAAGAGTAACGAATCGATCGGATCTCAGAACCTAGTACATACTATGAACACACTATACTACAACTTTTGGGTCTTGGCAAAATCAATATTGATACAACTCCGCTTCGGCCAGGACCATATGAAGGATCCCGCTCTGTGACGGAACATCAAGACACTGTATCATGCTACGAGAATATATCTGTATATCCGGTATTAGTATACTTAGTAAGAAGAGTATAAGCTATTAACCGTCGTATCACATATCATCTCGATTTATCGTTATTATCTCGTTTGTTGTAGTCCGGGGCCCTCTCCACTACGCAGTTTCAAGGGTCCATTTAAAAAAAAAAAAAGAATACTATGATACGCCGTAGGACAGGGACTGGCGGTCTTGGTACCGAGACACGAATGGCAGGGTTCAGCATCCAGAAGAGATAACAAGGGCTTCTTTTCCTCTCGACGACATAAAGCGTATATTTTGTGACAGTAGGCTCAGTCGATAGTTGGGGGCAGGTACGCTTCGAAGCCGTAGATCGCTTGGACGGTCGGGTCTGTGTCCGAGTCTAGATTTGTTAGCTGAGCGTGGAATTCAAAAGTATATAAACTTCCCAAGCGATCAACAGATCTTCCCTTCAATGTGCCGTCGATCTCAACCTCTCTATATACATATCTAACTTACACAACTTGGTGCCCTTTTCTCCCTTGACTCTATATTGATATACTAGTAGCATAATTTCTCCCTTGGCTTCAGCGTTGCCTTGGAACCTATTCATTATTAGCATCTTTCCACTATATTTACAACTCATCCATCTTTCAGAACATCATGAAGTTTCAGGCTATCGCTCTACTGGCTAATAGTGCCACGGCTGCCAACCTACTTGCCACTCACTTCACTGGTTCCGTCGTGACTCTCAACTTCGAGAACGGCGTGCTTAAGCAAACCGGCAACGTTTCTGGTGATACCACTTCACCTAGTTGGTTGACTGTGACCGACGGTCCTGGCGGCAAGAAGGTCTATGTTGGTGATGCATCAGATAACGGCGTTGCTGTCACATATGATGTTGACTCCAACGGTCAACTGAGCGACACGGTCATCACGCCGGTTCCTGGCGGTGTTGTACACACTACCCCCTTTGGCGATGGCTTCTTTGCCGCTGCCAGATAGTGAGTTGTTATTCCTTTCTAAGCGCAAGCCCGTTTCACTTCCATAGGACTTGGCTAACCTTATTCTTTCTATCGAATAGTACCAACGGCAGTGTCTTCACTCAGAAGCTGCCTCTGACAGCCACTTCGCCTGTTCTGCAGACTTTCACTTACACCATGTCTGCCCCCGGCCCTAACGCTGAGCGCCAAGATAGCCCTCATCCACATGCTACCTTTGTGGATCCCACTGGCCGCTTCCTTCTAACGCCCGATCTGGGCGCCGACCTAGTGCGCATTTGGCGCATTGACGCGCGCTCCGGCAACCTGACCGAGTGCCCTTCTGCCATGACAGCCGGCGGTGATGGTCCGCGCCACGGTGCATTCTGGGCCGCTTCAAGCTACACCACCGGCGCTAGCCGCAAAGACCGCCGTAGCAAGAATTTCATCAACACAGCGGGTGCGCAGGGTCTCTACGTAGTCAACGAGTTGAGAAACAGTGTGACTTACTGGACACTCAAGTACGGCGACTGCCTGACGCTCACCAGTGCCCAGACTGTCAGCACCTACCCCAACGGTACTACACCACAGACCGGCGCTAAGGCGGCTGAAATCCACATCCGCGATAACTTTGCGTACGTCTCGAACAGATTCGACGAGACTTTTGGTACCGAGGAAGACTCCTTGGCTACCTTCGCCATCGATCCTGCTACTGGAAAGCTGGAGTTCGTTGAGCTGACTAGCGCGCATTCGTCCTGCCCCCGTACTTTCGACATCCACCCAGATGGTGCGCTGGTCGCTATTGGTGGCCAGACATCCTCCAACGTTGCCATTGTTTCTAGGAACACGACGACGGGCAGATTGGGTGACCTTTTGGCCATCCTAGATGTCGGCACACCTGGCGCCATCAATACCGAGGATGGTCTAGATGCTGTCGTCTGGGTATAAGTAATAACAAAGTAAGCAAAGAGCACAAAAAAGTAACTAAGACTTGACGATGATAATAAGTGCACTGGAAGCACTGGTAATAATGATATCTCCGGCCACATCATGTGGAAACCATTATGTAGCATAGTGTAATATAATTGTTCATAATAATAAATGATAAAAGTACACAGTATCTCTAGATATATCTGCAATACACTTCAGGGATATCAAAACATGAGAAATTAACTAGATGTGATATATCGTTGTTCAATGTTCGCCAAAGGAGTAGTTGAACTTGAGCAAGCCATTGAGTCCTCCAACCCATCCATCGTGATCATCTGCAATCTCTCCATCCGTCCGGCTGACCGATGGGACACGCAGAACACAAGGCACGCCGCCAGTCCAGGAATCAGTTTCCTCCAAGAAGCGCAATCTTTCGCCAGCAACGCGGATTTCCATGCCACTGCGAATTCCCGTGAAGCGTTCTCCGTCAATGCTGACTCCCAAGTCGTGACCACGGTTCTTTTTGCTTAGCTTCAAGCTAACTTTGGCATTGATGGGGAGTACAAGCGGACGGAATGACAGACTCCGAGGACAGATGGGTGTGATTAGTAGAGATTTCACCCAAGGGTGCACGATGGCACCGCCGGCACTGAGACTATACGCTGTTGATCCTGTTGGGGTACTCAGTAATATACCGTCGGCGACACATTCGGTGAGGAACTGATTGTTGATATAAATGTCTATGATGGCAAGATGTGGGTGCTCACCACGATGTATCAGCAGCTCGTTAACAGCATGGAACGCCGGCGGCTCTTTTGTGTCCTCCATTTCCCGAATGGCATCAAGACGGTCCGACGATATGAGGTCTTTGTATATATTCTGGCCTTCTTCGTCATAAACGCCAACTTTTAGGCGATGCCGTAAAAGCATACGAGAGCCTCTATGTGAGCCCATACTCTTGCCTCGGCTTGCCGGCCACCATGCCGTATTCTCCAGAGCATGCAAGGCCGGCTCTTCCGAGTTCGCTCCGGCTAATCGAGTATGCGGGCCTTGCAAGTCCTCGGCGGGTACACCGCTACCACTCATGTAGACCTCGCGCCATGCGCGCTTGTACTCGTCAAACTTCCACTCACCCAGGAAGCCCAGTGTACCCATACTGAACGAGAGCATAGGTGGCACGTTGCTATGCATGCTGTATAGCCGAGCAGCGCGCAGGATAGTGCCATCACCGCCGAGTGTAGCGACGACGTCAACCTTTGTCGGTAAATCGAATGAACTACCAGTGTAAACAGGACATGGCAGCTTCTCATGGATCATTTCGGCGACATGTTGCTCCAATACAATGTTTAGATCAGGGTAGTTCGTCCATATGTATCTGGTAAACTTGACCAGAGCGTCGAAGACATGTGGCGCTTGCAACTTTGGCACAAGTAAAACATTGCGCAGAGGGCTCGGCCAACTTAGCGACATGAAAGACTCGCTGTCGGAACTGCTTGCAGTACTCCGCAGATACCGCGGCGTGATGCGATTCGGCAAGGAGCGGATATCGCGCATTTCAAACTGGGCATAGCTCTGTGAGAAGCTCCGAGCTTGTCGATGTGAGAAAGCTAGCATCATCTTTCTACCATGTTGCTGGATCGCATGGCGCATTCCGGCTCGCTTTATAGCGGCAGTTCCAGGTGCTGTAGTGATGTGAGCCAAGCAAATAGTGCTTATTGATCTCATGATGATGGCGTGTTTTTCCTTGATTTATCCGGTACTGATTGCCTGAGGTGTCGGAGACACGGAATTGTAGATTTGTGGTATGTCGTTTTGGAGTTTCTTCAAGAAGAAGCACAAAGAAAAAGAGTGAATAATCAACAAGAAACTCCATGAAACCAGATTCTAGACAGAATGCATTATCCTGAAGACGAGATTCTAGTATTAACCCTAGATACAGTTTAAAAACTTGAAAGATTCAGCTTATAGAGCTTCTCAAATTGACAAAAGTTCTAGCGCCGAAACTAGAATCCTCGTCGTGGAAGAACGAGACGTTCTCATGATGTGACGGTAGTTGAGTTTATTCGGGTTAACTAGGGTTACAGCCAGCGATAAAAAATCCATCCTGTAGCCCCACAGTTGACTTATTGGACCGTCGTTCTATGATATTATTGCCCCTCATTCAGATTGGATCGTACATCACACATGTAGTTGCTTCTTAGGTTGAAGCTTTGAAAGCACAACGTCACGTGCCTATATATCTAACGGAGGCTCAGTCTATAGAAGGTGGTATACATCGTCATTATCTCACACAGTTTCTTATTTTAGCTCGACATCAAAGCCTTAATAGGCTGAATAAGAATGACTATGGTAGGATAAATGTGACCATGAGTTACATGTGATCTATAATTTATGTTTTATGATCTAGGCCATGTGAATGCCACCTTTCATTATTCAATCAATCAAAACAAATTCAAGCTCTACAGGCGAAACAATTGCCGAAAGAAACATTGATTCATATAAAACCAGTTCACCTAACAAAGCAAATAAATGGGCATTTACTGTGCGGAAACGAGTGTACTAAGGGACTAGATAATTCATAGTGGTACTGACATTATTGCTTATAATGGCCCCGCGCTAGATATTGTTACCAGCCCATAGCGCAACTTTAGTATCCCTGCTAGCCGGAAGCTCTGGATTGTTAAATATTTCGACAGTAGGGTACGTCCAAAGACAAAATTTCCCCTTCGTCGTGGGGTTTTAAGGGCGACCAGCACATATTCCCAATGCAGCTGTCCATTCTCGTTTTCTTTTTCGACATTTGTCGTCTTCGATGCACCGTTTCGTGAGGCCTTGAGCCCGACTTTTCCCCTCTTGAGGGACGTTCTCACCAGTGACCAACACTTACACTCGGCGGGCCTCTTTGAAGGTTTCGGATGCCCGACCCCGCGGCGCGGGAATCTTGTTACTGTCCTTCATTACGCCAAATTTTTCTTTCTTACGGCCACAGTCACCATTGGGAGGCTCACTGAATAGTGGGGATGGTAGCTCCACTTAGAGAATTGGTTTTGTGTGTCTGTCTTTTGGGGAATGGCACTGTTTTGTGATGTTTTCTTTTTCTTTTCCTTTTTGTAATATTTTTTTGTTGCTCTTAGTGGAGGTACCACTAATTCTTCGGGCTCGTCCCGCATACTAAGCTATTAAGTTTTCCTAGCGGAGGACTTTTTACTGCTTCTTTCTACTATTTTCCTCTACTATTACCTTTCTTTGCTTTGCACTTATCGCTACATTTCAACCTAGTTTTTACACTTTAAAATTGCCAAAACAACTTTAATATACAGGCACAACTTAACTATCTGTCCGGCAACCAATCCGGCGTCGTATGATCTTAGTGATTTAGGTAGACGTTAAATATAATCAAATCAAATAAAATCAAAGCCCAGCCCACAAAGCTTAAAGCCAGTAAATTCCTCATGGGAGAAGCAGCTGTCAAGTTCTGCTTAAACTGTCACTTTTCAGATCTTATTTCCTTCTCCCGTTGGTTACCTCATCCCTCGATAACAGCTTGAATATTGTTTCCCAATTACGCCACAATATGTTACAAGACCTTACTGATTACTTTATATATTTGTTTATACCTGTCTCTAAGAGCCTGACCTGTTCGGCATAGCGCTACTGTTGGTTTTGATTGGGTTTGATACTGGCATATGTTAATTTTGCTCTTAACCTAGCCATTTCCTGTCTTTTTTTCTTGCTTGACCCGCTGTCTCCGACGTCATTTTTCTTTGAACAAAATAAGCTACTCATAAGATGTAGCTTTCCAAAAAAGAAGAATTGCCATCCTGTTTTTTCTTCAATCATTATCGTTTGTCGTCTGATATCGTTAGCACCATCCGGCAACTGCTGCTTGACTAACTGCCACATTGCACTTTCGGTATTCTTACAAGTATAAGGAATAAGAGAAACTTCCCTGCGAGGCGTGCCTTCCTGCCTCGTGACTTACCCGGCGAACCTGTGTCGAGAAAAACTTGAGAACAAAGTTTAAGAGATCGAACTTAAAACATTTCATATGTTGCCACCCAAATTTATTTCTAACAACCAATATTCTTGATACAAATTGAAATCGCCATGGACGCCTTATTGAAAGGCGCTGTGGTTGATATGCATCCCGCTGGCGAAATTAAGCATGGTGTGGCGATGCAGACTATTCGCGGAGTTGCACTTGCCATCTACTTTATCATAGGCTGTATAGCGTAAGTCACTATGACCAATCTGCTTTCCCTGGTTGAAATACTAATAATTTTTCCGTGTCATAGCATCTTCCTTACGCAGATCATCGGCTCGCCACTGTATTGGATAAACTGTCCACTATACTACTCATACATAGCGTTGACGAAGCAGTCGTTTGCGCTGTTGGTTATCACTATCACGCAATGGTGGGGTCCAACCACGATCCGGATCAGCGGTGATGACTCTGTTGCCGACCAGATGCGGCGTCTACCCGATGGCCGTGTCGAATTTGACTTCCCAGAGCGCCTGGTCATGATCGCAAACCACCAGATCTATACTGACTGGCTGTACCTGTGGTGGGTTGGATATGCCAACCAGCCACATATGCACGGTCATATCTACATTATTCTTAAAGAATCACTCAAGAAAGTGCCGATCCTGGGCCTGGGAATGCAACTGTACCGCTTCATCTTCATGTCGCGCAAGATGGCAGTTGATCAGCCACGTATGGCGTACCGACTAGACAAGCTAAAGCAAAAGCATGTAGCACCCAACGGAGACGAGTACATGGATCCCATGTGGCTGCTCCTATTTCCCGAGGGTACCAACATCTCACCCAATAGTCGGCCAAGATCACAGGCCTGGGCTGACAAGATTGGAATCGAGAACCCACAGCACCTCATCTTGCCTCGCAGTACTGGCACTTACTTTTGCTTAAAACAATTAGGCAACTCAGTTGAGTATCTGTATGACTGCGCTGTAGCCTACGAGGGCATTCCGTAAGTTTCTACATCTTCAGTCAATATCCGACATATGCTCGTTGTCTAACCGTATCTTATCATGAATAGTCGCGGCGGATATGGCGAAGACTACTTTACACTCAAGAGCACTTACTTTCAAGGCCGGCCACCCAAGTCTGTCAACTTTCACTGGCGCCGATTCCGCGTTGCCGATATCCCATTGGAGTCTCCAGAACAGTTTGAAGTATGGTTGCGTGAGCGTTGGTATGAAAAAGACGCTCTTATGGAAGAGTATCTCACCACAGGTCGCTTCCCAACTAGCGTCTCGGCAAAGAAGGACTACATTGAAACAGAAGTCCGCACTAAGTACCCATTCGAGTTCATCGAAGTATACAATGTCCTGGGAGGTGTCTTGGCCGTGTTTCACTTTGCCCGTCGGATGGGACAAGCATTAGTCCGGCAAAAGTGACGAGCTGATATGTTTATTGATGGCGGTTAGACTACGCGGCTAAATGATGAGCGGCTATCATATCGATGATGGTGCATGTGGAATGTTCCGTCAAATGTGCGACGTACGCCAACTCCATACGTCTAGGAGAGATGGCAGAAGAGTAGGAAGATTGAACGATAGATAGTATACCCTTGCTGAATTGATTTTACAACATTTTCATATATATTGAGCATGAATTTACAATCTTGGTTATCATATAATAGTCTACAACTGCATATCTTACACCACGTGCACACCACACTAGCAAATTATTACAGTGTCACCTGGACACCCTCGCGCGAACTCTTGATCACTGCCTCGATGATTTGTAGGACATCGTGAGCCTGGTCAGCTGGGACAGGAACATCTTCCCATTTGCCTGACCGAATAGCCTGGGCAAACTTCTCAAACAGCGGCTTGTATGTTGTCGGCTTGATAGTAGGCACCGTCTCCTTGGCAAAACCTCCGTTTGCTTGGAGGGTAGTCAACTGGCCGTACCACTCGGATCCCTCGATGCCCAGGTTAGGATCGTCATACTTCATGCCAGCACGAAGCTGGGGCTCCTGGGTGTCCAGGCCAGTCTTGTAGAAACTACCCTTGGAGCCACGCACCCAGAAGCGTGGCTGTTGAACCTCGGCACTGAGAACACTGATACGAACAAACACGCTAAGACCTAGCTTATCGTAGCTCAACTGAGCATTTAGCGAATCGGCATCGTCTACGGTGAACGTGCCGGTGCGTTGATTCACGTGGTTACCGTACACACGATCAGGCTTTCCGTACAGACTGTACACTTGATCGATCAGATGCGAGCCGAGATCAAACACAGGACCGTTACCCTCCGTTAGTGTCATCTTAGTCTTCCATGACTCTGCCTTGTCGGCGCGGAAGCGGTCAAAGTGTGTCTGGAACTCAAACACACGACCTAGTTTATCGGCATCGAGAAGCTGCTTGAGCGTCTGGAAGTCGGCGTCCCATCGTCGGTTCTGGTACACACACACCAGCACGCCCTTGGCCTTAGCATCAGCCACAAGCTCGGCAGCCTCTGCGCTGGTGGGCACAAAGGGCTTCTCACAAAGGACATGCTTGCTAGCAGCAATGGCGGCCTTGGTTAGCGTAAAGTGCAGGCTGGGAGGTGTGGTGATGATGACTAGGTCGACGGTAGAGTCGGCAAATAGGGCGTCGGCTGAAGTATAGTGCTTGATGTCCGGGTGGTCGGCCGGGGCGGAGTTGGACTCGCTCGGCGTACGTTGGACGATGGCGTATAGATTGAGATCGTCGGTGAGCTTGACAAAGGGGATGTGGAAGACTTTGGCCGACAGACTACATATAGACAAAGAGTTAGCGTATGATACGATGTGACATTAGGGTTAATTGGTTAAGTGGGGGGAGGGGCATACCCGTAGCCGATGATGCCAACATTGAGGGGAGCCATTATGATGGAGATGATATGTCAGAAGTTGGAGATGGAGATGGAGATGACAATGGAGACAAGAGTGAATCTCGAGGGAATCGCGGGGATAGCCGCTATTTAAACAAATGTCGCAAAGCATCGTACAGAAACTAGAGTCGCGGTGGACACTTTGGGAGGCTATCCGTAGCTCAGTAGTAGTTGGTGGGCTAGTCCGGATATAGACACGAGGAGCTTCCTGCGGAAGAGACTCCGTAGTTCTATCTGCTCTTGAACCACGGAATTTCCAGACTAAGATACTTTCCGTGGTAGCAAATTAGACCAAACATCGTGGGCTTGCGACTTTGGATGTTGCTTTGCTAATATAGACGGCATGGACCTTCCCTTACTCTGCGGGCTCAACGAAGTTGGGCCCGCGTCGGTCTGACTCACACACACCAAAGTTGAGCCTCGTGATCGCATTTATGATATTCAGAATTGCCATTATAACAAATGCAATCTTGGCACCACGGCCGTTGTATAGATAGCCAAGTTGAAATCATGATGTTGATGGCATCGGAGCCTCCTAACACGGCTGTCGGGGAGATGGCTCCGGGGCGTCTCTTAATGTGCGGCTATTTGCCTGCTGTTCCGGCTGACTAAACCGCTTCGATACAAGAATAAGACAATTATGCGACTATGCAAGAACACCTTACACGAGAGATTGTAGCCCGCAGTACGATCTCTAACCTCCGTCATCCACCGATAGGCACATATGTGCAACTATCTTTTTCTGTCAAAAGCAGGATCGTGTCCACTATACTAAACGCCCGGCAGCAGTCAGAAAAAGTACGAGTGAAAACACCTACCAGATAGCCCTATAAATACTAACAAGCAGCCCTCCAGATCCTGTAATTGCAGGCCTGCAGCACAGCCTATCCTGATCCAGGCAACAGACTACCCAAGCCTTTAGCATCTGCAGCCACTTTTGCATAGAAGGATCCAGAAGCCTAGACGCCAGATGGCTGCACCCATAGACGTCATCTGGCCACACGAACTTTGCATCTTTTTGGTATTTTGGTTTGCACAACTGTTTTTTTTGATGCGAGGGGTCGTTCTTGTTGATTTCTGCGCACCTGTGACATTTTGGCTCATTATTCGACCGGCGATCTGGCCAACTTGCCACACAAACCGCATTGTCTGCAGTGTTTACTGGCTGGTGATATACAGTTCCATGACTGTCCTTTTCGTCATGCTGATGGGCCAACGGCAAATAACAAGATTCTGGGAAGGAATACATGTCTCTGGGCGGGCGAATCACCAGACAAGGCTTATCCGATGAAGTCATGCATGGGCTGGCTAGTCTTTTGTTTCCCTGTAGGCGATTGAATGTTTTTGTTGTGCTCGCTGTCAGCGGCCTAGAGCCGTCTATTGTTGGTTGTCAACCGCCGTTTCTTTGTTCACTTGTTTCACTATGCAACTAGTCTACGTCTACTAGCGCTGCAAAGCTGTACGTGTAACTAGCCATTCTCTCACATCATACCATCACCAACCAACGAACCCGAAACCGAGACTCTCTGTTACCAACACCGGCGCATAAGGTGCATATGTAGTGCATTTGACACGTCTAGAAATAAACTCGGGCTGACACTGAGCCTACCATTCACAGTATGTCAATAAGTGATGCTACAATAGGTAAATTCCAGCTCGAATCTCGAGTGTTGGTCTCCTGACATATATGCCGGCCAGTTAGGAAATAAGGTCACAGGGCGCTTCCCTGTCAGTGGCATCTACAAATATTGTCTCCGAGTCTTTAGCAGTGCTTCGATATCCAGAAGGCCCAGCAAGCGAATGCGTCATTGCGGTACAATGTAGTCATGTCTCTATCAATGGTAGTATTAGTGCATCCAGTCTATCCCGGAACCAGACTATAGAACATAGAACAAGCCTTCAGTAAAGCCGGCCTCCATCCTGATATGCTCGCTTACAATGTCCCCCCTCTTACTACTTGGCTTGCGACTAGCGCCTGCTGCATGTCAGACGCTGGATCTATGGATAGAAGCCTAACTGCCTATTCATCACATCACAGTGTTATTGTAATTGCTTGTTAATATATAGATGGTTATCTGACTCTCATTCCCCGCTGTTGTTGTGCTTACATACATATATCGTTCTTCCCCTCCTTCAATAGTGTACGCTGTGTTCCATTCTCTTTCTTTCTTATTTCTTTCTATAATCATACTATTATAGTAGGGAGTCACTGCCAACATACCAGCCATAGCCCGACTTGGGTCACCATAGCCTATATCTTCTACCTACTATATCCCATATCCGAATAGTTTACACAGTCCTCTCACGTTTGCCATCATGGTTGGTCGTCGTCGTGATGATGATTACTATTACTCTGACGAGGAGCGCCGCCGCCGCGTTGCCGTCATGGACAACTACCAGCCGGCAGCCCGTGCGCCACCGGCCTTTCTTCGCCCAGATCACGGCCGAGTAGAAAACAGCCAGCTAGTCATCCGTTCTCGGGATGAAGACGATGTGTACACAACACGCCCGCGTGTGCGCTCTATCAGTCAGAACCCGGGAAGCAATTACGACCGTGATATCAGCCGCGAGAGAATCCGCATCTCGACCCGAGACAACGAGTATGACAACCGCATCGCTCCTCGCCGTGCGCCACCGCCGTTGGAACGAGACCGCCGTGCTATGGAAACAGAGAATATCCGTATAACTCGCCGCACGCAGGAGGAAGAGTCGGATTTTAGTTATACTGACAGCGATGGTGACTATTACGATGAGACTGATGAGGAGACTGAGATCAACATCCAGCGTCGCCGGTCAGTCTCGCGCCCGCGCATTCCGGAGCCCGTTCCGCCTCCTGTGGTCCACGAGCCTACCGTGGAAAGAGATGTGATCACTCACTACACTAGCGTTGACCACGGTACGTTTTGATATCTACCCTAGTATCTCTCATTATACTTGCTAACTCTTCAATAGGTATGATTAACGCTCGTCCACGCCCACCTCCGCCCGCGCCAGCCCGTTCCCGTTCTCGCCACCGCAAGGCTATAGAGATCGATATCGAGGAAGACGACCGCGTCCGTCATCGTAACGGTAGTGGTGAAGACGATACTCTTTTGCGTATCTCCCACTCACATTCCCGCCAGCGCGCTGCCTCGGCCTCGCCTCTGCATCGCCACAATCAAGGCCACCGTCACAGCCACTCAGTGGAACTTGGCTACGACCATGCCGTTGATGAGGAAGGCCGTCGCCTCACTTCACGTATCGATTCTCGCGGTCGCATAGGCGAAGCTTATAATGGGGCTACACGTGACTGGACCATCATCGACGTGCCGCCGGGTACCGAGCGGGTTCACATGAATGGTGCAGGTGGCGGCAGTGCGGAAGTTACTTGGCAGCGGTACAACGGAGTACGCCGTGCGCGTTTCCTTCCCGACGGAGAAGAGCCTACTATGCGTCGTGGATCCCCACCCATCTTCACCGGACGCGATAGTCGCGACAGTGTGACGACAGTTGAGATCAACAAGCGTCGCATCGAGTCTGGCACCCCGCGCGACCAGTGGACAGAGATCACAAAGGACCTAGTAAGCCGATCGGCTCTGCGTGCTCGCGGATATGTGTTTGACGAGACCGAATACTTCTTCTATGTCGAGGACTACCTAGTCAAGGAGCAGGTTGCTGATCTGATCGCGCTGACCAAGCGTATTCGACGCGAGAAGCGCCGCATGCGGAAGATGGGCGAGGCCTCGGGCCATAGCAGTAGACGGAAGATCCGGTTGAGCCACGAACATGACGGAATCGAGAGCGAGCGTGTGCTTTCTATGCACAAGCATCGGAGGCATCACAATGATGGAAGTCGGCACAGAATTGCGGCCTGACTAGACGGCACAGGCCGCTAATAGCCTAAGCCTGTCTTTATTACGCTTTCTTTTTTTTCTCTTCTTTTCTTGTTTTATGATAATGATATGTTATGTGATACTTGTATAAGTTTTTGCTTAGATAGTTATGCTCTGCTTTTGAATATATATCACAATAAATTAGTTATCTAAGAAACATCTATTCCCGCTAGTTCTCATACTATCCATAAATAGGATTGATGTCTCGGGCTTTTTAAAAAAAAAAATCATTTGTATTAAGGTAGAAATGGAGCTTTAATAGCTATGTAGCACCTCGGTATCCTAAGATACACAGCCCTGAACTGACACTAGTATATATGTACAATGTAAGGTGAAGGACAACCTACTTCTCAACAGTGACAGGCCACTGAGATAGAGAACATTTGCTATGGTTTCGTTAATATGCTATTCCCTCCTTGTGTCTTAGAACAGTATGGTTACTATCTGGCATCTACCCTCTGCGGAACTTCGTGAGTCGAGAGGCTGCCCAAACCCCCAAACACCATACGCATAGGGTGGACTTCAGTAGCCAGCTAGATTTGAACCAACTACCTCATGCGAGGTCGGCTAGGCGTATAACCACTACGCGATGGGGACGATGTCTCGGGCTAATTTATAGCGAAGAAATTGGTCGAGGCTTTAATCTGACAATATGTATTGACCCTTTTGTTCAATTCCTTCTTACCATGTGGCCCAAAAAAAAACGACGTCATAGACGCCACCCGGTCTTCTATTTTCTGGATATAATGCATGCATATTGCCTCACTTCACCGGCCGGTCAACTTTGAGGAGCATAACCAGAACTTGTCCAAACCGTATTGTATATACGAGACTGGTATTATTGGAACTCTTGCTGTTGGGCAAAAAATTAATTGAAAATAATAAGAAATACAAAGAGCCTCGGATGAATTTACCTTGGTGGAACATGAAGCCTTAGTTTAGACACAAAGATTCCAAATGCGTAAAGATTTCTAGAGCAGATGAGATAAAATGTAACTTATATTGTTAGTCTTTAAATACAGTTGTGATGTCATAAATTAGTGTAAATAGCTTAAAACCAGATCTAGCGGTATCGTGAAATTGATAGGACGCCTTCCCGGCACAATTACTGTTTAGCTTCTATAGCATATACTACAGCAATTTCACCTTATCAGGATCTAGAAAAAGGTTTAACGTTACTCCCGGTGCAAGATCCCGTTCCGGGGATCTACAGTGCCTTGAGCACCCTAGAGGAAACAAAACAAGCGTATTAGCACATCTCTCCCTTAAGAGACTATTGTTACATTTAAGTAGCGCGGATAGAGGCTAGGTTTGCTCCAAACACTATTGTATCTGTATAATGCACTCTATTCAAACATTCAGCTAATCAACAGTCTAGAATTTCAGTGTACAAAATTGGAGACGATATCATGGTGTCGAAGGAGCATATACTAAACCCTGATGATTGCATAACCCTACCAAGCACAAACAGCAGTTATTTTCCTTTTCAAGTAAAACACGAACTTCCGGAGCAGATATGAACATTAATGGACCCTTCGACTAGTGCTTAGTTGCCTCCTAAGCCAACTTGAAGAGTTTTCTTGTCTCGTTTTTCCCGTTTCCTCCCTTTTCTAGGGCACAAAAAAGATAGACTATCCAACTAGAAGCAAAAACGTGTTTTCACAGTAATTGTTGTTGTCTTGTCTTATTCAGCCTGGGATGGCAACATCTAATTGTAGAAACAGAAACGGAACTTAAAACCATCAGTTCCTCGGGCGGTTAGTTTTGTATAGTGTGATTTTATTTTTGACCTTGGAGAAAGAAAGAGCAAAGAATAAAGGCTCCGGGCGTCGAGGAAGAGTCTGCCGGGTTGGAGATTGTGATACGATCTAGTCTGTGAAGCAGCTGAAAACAGAAATGATCACCAAACTCGTATATTGTCTCGGGGTAACTCGTTGATTCCTGTACCATGCCAAGATATACTGCCGTTTCTAGTGACTAGCCCTCGTAAACTCAGATTGCTGGTGGGAAATAGAAGTCATATGCTCGGTATCGTCAGCTCGTATTGTTCATCACACCCAAGTACGGGATGTTAGGATGCATTCGAGGCTAAAGACTCATGCCTAATAAGGTAACTATTGCGACTAGAGGAGAGTACGACCACAAGCGAAGTATAGGAACTAATGTCTGTCGGGATGTTATTCTGTGATAGATTATAGCAGATATATTATCTTCTGCTTTCGTGCACCAAGGATAGATGTTACAGCACTGCGTTGTCAACATTGCACATGTCTCATGGCTCGAGTCCTTCCATTTGCGATCTTCTTATACTAGATATGTGAGCCCTTGGCCCGCCTATTGGATGAGCCCGATGTGCCACAGTGTCAGCCCAACGAGATTGAAGATGGAGCGAACCAAAGATACCGAGGCCGTGTACTATAGCTCTAGTTATGTCGGGTGCATTTGTCATCACAAGCACCAAGTTATGTGATATCTGACTGTTCGGCTAGCCACTAAAACTAACGATATAGATAATGGATACAATGCGCGGAATATAATATATCGGCCTTGATCAAAGTGCCACCTTATAAGATACATGCGCCATTGTAGTGGTACATGGAGCGTAGTCTATAGCTGATTGTGCGATGGTGCCGCTACTATAGTAGTTGCATAAGGAAGGGAACATCAAGATCCACAGATGGTAGGACTCTAGCGGCTAGTCCAGAATGGCAGTAGATAAATTTGTGGGGGACGGTGGAACAGCAATCTATGTAGATGTGACGTTAAGATGGACAGGGAAGCAGCAAGACAGGATGATCAAGTTTAAACAGCCATCTGCTCGGCCAGTGGTAGTTATATCATTAGTCCTATGTGGCCGTTTCTATATGACGAACAGCCCTGCGAGGAATCAAGAAGCCGGCAATAAACACTTGAGCAAGCAGACGGCCGAAACAAAAGTCTCACTGCTAGAGACACTTGACTTGATCTGCCGGGAGAAAGCAGATGCTAATACGTGCATGTAAGCCATGTGATGTGTCTTGGCCACTACAAACTAGAGAGCCCGAGCGCCCTGCTGTAGTTGTGCTTACAGTGGCGTTGTGTGAACAAAGCTCACATGCCGATACACCGTGTTCTTGAACTTCCCCAACTTTCTCAACTATACTAATACAACTTTGAGACTATATGGGATTTGTAGCAACAGAGCCTCCTGGTCAACAGACGCCATTTTGGAAATGATATCATACTCTTGCTGCTGATATTCTAAATATAGTACTGCTAGTAAACGATTCTTGGGGGGGGCTAAAGTTAACGTTGGATAGGCTATGCTTGTGGTAGTAGAAAACCCCGACCTAGTAGCGTAGTACGAAAGAAGAAGTTAGCCACCTACGGCGGTGAAAAAAAGGGCAGTTAGGCTTAAATCCCATAGCCGTGGTTGGGTGCCAAATACAGTCTAGTCCATTTCATGAAAACCGTAGCTAAACCTCGTATCCTGCCTCGCTAAAGCTGCCAAATTGCCATGAACGCTAGCAATAGTGTCTATAAGTTAAAAGTAAGGGATGAACGGGGAGCCACTCTCTTTGCTTTCTTTTCCCGGCCAAGAATAAAGTTCAGTCCATTTGCCGGCTACTCATATTGATTGGAGACGATAAAAAAGATACAGTAAGACATGGGCGTATATTTGAATTGCAAAGAGGGCGTTGCTTTAAACACGAGGTGTTTGATGAGAGACGATAGATATGCTGAAGATGTAGAGAATGTACTATTGTTTCTGGGAGAAAAGTACGTGCAGTCGGCTGTTTAGTCCCCATAGCGTTTTCGTGTAGTAGAACATATAGAGCTGTGAGCCGTATCAGGTTGTGCGTCGATAGAGACTATAGCCCAGGATGTAAAGCCACTTACACGCCGAACCTGCTTAAGACAGACATAGACTAAGCACGACTTGATGCTAAACTAGCACGCTGGCAAATTTAGTTTCATTCTCACAACGACAGCTGGCACCAGTGTATCGCTATACATGTATTTTATTTCCCTTTTTTATTTTATCTCGGAAGGCATCATGGCTCGGCTACGAGCTTAGTCCAATACTAACTCGTGAACAGAGTTGGACGGTCTACCGATGAAATCTTGGGGCGAGCTGAGGAAGATCCAGGTTAGTGATGTCACAGCACGAAAGAGGAGCCTGTCTCACGAGTATAAGAAGGGGACTGGCGGCCACATCTTGGAGGAAAAGAATAACTCTTGTTCTGCATCACTCAACCACAATAACTCTTCTTCCATCTTCTGATCACAACACTTCTCTTGCAACATTATACTTGCTCCTCTTCGCCATTACTTCCACACTTTAACCAGCCGTATTCCTGTCTTATATTCACCATGAAGTTCTCTCTGGCTACCGTTCTCGCCGCTGCCGTCTCGGCCGTCTCTGCCGCTCCTTCGCAGCAACTCGACTCTCGCGATGCTGAGACTGTCACTTTTGTCTTCCACGCTGCTGCAGCCTCTTACAACCTGTCGTTTCCCGTCGATGGCGAGTTCCACCCCACCAACCGTAAGTCTTATCTCTCAAAGTTCTTCCCCCTCCCCCCCCCGATATTGATGTGCTGTCAGTAGCTAACACACTTACAGAGAATGAACTGAACGTCAACATCATTGATACTCCCAGCTTCAATGCTCTGACCCAGTGCACCTTCCAGACTGTCGGCGAGTCCGCTGTCGTCGGCAACTTCGCCGATGATGGAACTGCCCAGGTCGTCGTCGGCCCTCCTCAGCCCGTCACTGCCGTCAAGTGTTGGGGCACTTGCGTTCCTATCTGGAGTGACTGCTTCATCAACGGCGTCTCCCAGGGCGGTTGCTGCAGCGGCTACTGTGCTGCCAACAAGTGCCGCCCCTGGCCCATCACCGTCTAAAGAAAGACTTGGCCTCTATCAAGCTTTCCTTGGGCATAGTTTCTGATCTGATATGCAATTTTGAGTGAGAGTGCTGGTATAAGCTACCGCTGCTGGCTTCTCCAACATCTTCACCAGCTTTGCTCACATCGGCTTCTCATATCTTTGCTCTACATCTGTGTGACGTTTCTCCTTCTTGATTTGCATCTTCTTTTGATGATAGCCTTACTTTCCTTTTCTTTATTCTTTTTTCTTTTCTTAATTCATTCCTTATACCAGTAGCCGGGTAAGGACCTGGCAGGAATAGGGAGATACCCAGTTCCCCCGCCCGTCTTGATCACGCGAGCGTCTCTGTCGGCCTCACTTATTCCTGTTCTGTACTGCACGGCATTACTAACCTGTGGTGGAACAGTACTTTCATGCAACACATCTCTGTAATTCTTCAAGTCTTCTTTTTCTTAATTTCCGGGCTTGGTTCACGGACATTCCAATCTCTGTTCTTGTCTGCACTAAACACAGACTTATATATATTCAACATCAAGGATGTCCTCGCGTCCTTGCTGTTACACACTACGCTCTTCACCACCCTTCACCCTCCTTTGATATCTAGCACACACAGTAATAGTTAATCCGCAAATAACACAGTATTGTACTACCGCTTAGACTCTCCCACACTCAAACATCTGCCTGTGCCATGTCGTGAACCTCGCACCGCTTAGATGGCCCAAAGCCCCGCAGTGTACCGCACCCGTCCTCCTGACAATCTTCCGTCTGCAACAGGTCTAGATCATATTGATGTCTAGTGTGGAACAGCCGCCTAGTAGACCAACAATGGCTCTTGGTTGTCCGCACGAGACTTATATCTAGCCAGAACAAGGATCCCCACGAAGCCCACGCCGTCAATTACCAAAAGCAGTAATCATTAACCATGATATATCCACTAATGTTAACCCTAGAAGCGCTAGGAAAAACCCCCTCTGGTCAGTGTAAGTCCTGACAACCACACGCCTTGTTCAACAGAATTCACTATAAATGACAGGCATTCGTCGTTGCTATCTTATGCAGACTGTCGGATGTGGAAGGGCATGGGAGATTATATTCATAGCGGTGTATATGTTGGCTATCTCCAACGTCATTCCTTCTTTCGGTATTATTCAGCTGGGCATAGCTTTGTACTGTAGTCTACGGTGTTCCCCCCTCCCAAGGCTTCCCCCTATAACGCTTGCGATTACTCAATGACCTTGTCCTAGTGATTTCCGTTCAGTTACTGCAAGGAACTATTTGATTGAACGACGAGTGCGCCTCTTGGCATCTGGCACAGCAGCCTCTCCATCGACTGTCTTGCGCTTCGAGGCAGCCGTCTTAGCCTCGCTATCAGCGCCAGCCGAGTCATCGGAGATAGGAGACTCGACCTTTTCAGCTTGCACCGACTTCCGCGGGCGGCCACGCTTGGCCTTGGGCTTCTCTGCGGTGTTCTCGGCAGGAGATTCTGTTGGTGCCGGGACAGGAGCAGGCTTAGCAACGGTAGGAGAGGCAACGACGCTGGCATCCACAGACTTGCGAGGACGACCGCGCTTTCCGGGAACAGTAGGTGTGGCCTTGGCTTCTGGGGTCGGCTTGGCAACGGTGGGTGCTTTCTTTAGAGGAGTGGCCTTGTCCTCCTCGTCGGATGTGCCGGCACTAGTAACAGCCTTCTTAGGTGGACGTCCACGCTTGACAAGGGGCTTGCTTTCAGCCACGATGGGGGGCTCTTCAACCTTGGCCTTTGCCGGCCGACCTCTCTTCTTGGGAGCCGGCTTCTCTTCTTCCGGGGCTTCTTCTTCCTCTTCTTCAGACTTGGCTTCAGCCTTAGCCTTGGGAGGGCGGCCACGCTTCTTCGGCGCCGTTGTATCTGCCGTTTTATCTGCCACTTGAGAAGCTGCTTTGTCGGCCTTCTTTTCAGCAGCAGTTTTCTTTGCGGTTTTCTTCTAAGTTTCGTTAGTTAAAGCGAGAGACTTGGGAGTCGGTATACCAAAGACTATACCTCTTTTTCCTCCTCCTTGTCATTATCTTCCTCTTCCTTGGCTGCCTTCTTTTTGCTGGCACGGCCACGAATGCCGGTCATGCCGGGCTTGTTGAACTCAGGGTCCTATACAGACATGATGTAAGAATTTACGAATGCAAATGTAATTGTAGGGTCCATGGTATGGTATAGGCAAGATACTTACGCCTTTGAAGTCCTCGGGGTCAATGTGGCCCTGTTTCACGCAGCGTTCAACCTTTGTCCGGATATCTTCGTCTCTATAGCTCTGTCAGTATGTATCACAGCCGAAGCGGCATCTACAGAAGATTGGCAACTTACTCAAGCTCGTCAAAGCCATCCAGGGCATCCATGTTGGCGTTGTCATCGTCGATACATTCTGCTTGAACATGCGCCAGTTGGGCGCCGGACACACAGCCCCTAAGAAAGTCAGCATTTGATGGCCATGTATGCCAGGCGATGAATCGAGAAGGCTTACCAGTGCTTCCACTTCCATGATCCACGGCCCTCGATCTCGACCCAGGTGCCGAAACGCATCTCGCCCTTTGTTAGTTTGATGGCATCTTTCTTGCACTGCGTATCAACACAGCCTGCCCGATTGTTGGGCGACACCTCTGAAGATAAACGGTTAGATGGCGGCTTGAATTGACGGAAGATTAAACAAGATACTAACCAACGCGATATTGCGGCATGGCGAACTATACGACCGAAGTGATCTGGAAAGGCGCTGATGACTGATGTTATGATGCAAAAATAGGCAGAAATACTGCAATTTTAATTTCAGCAAAATGGTGTATCAACTGGTTATGCTGTATTTATGTCCTTTCGTTGATGCAAGATCACGGGATGAATGTGAACAAGTCAGTACGCGCTTATCTCTAGAGCCTTGTCTAGATTTTAGTAAAAACTAGAGAAAAAAATTAGGAAAAGAAAAGAGACTGGGCAAGAATCTTCACGAACATGAAGAAATAGTCTCGTGGGATAATTAAAGAAGAAAAAGGAAAAAAAAGGGATTTTCGTAATTTCAAGAGATAAAGGGTAAAAAAAAATGAAGAGAAAGAAAATGAAAAAGATGGAAAGAGGGAACAAAGACAAGCCAAAATTAAAGTCTGGAAAAAGAGAATACAAAAACAAAATATTCAATTTTGACGCGTTTTTTTTTTTTGCAAAGTAAAAAAAAGTTGGTTGCTGGGGCGGCTCCGCTATAAAGTAATTTTTTTATTAGCAAAACAGACATATAATAATCCAAGAACCAACTATTCAGGTCTTGAAATTAATCATTCTGCCACTATAAATATAAAAAATGAAAGCCTTTCTTCAGAACAAATATGATACAAACACCATTTCCTTTTTCCCATATATTGATATATGTACATGTACATTTTTATCTCATGCAAACAGAAATCACAAACAAGCTCGTTTATTTTTTCCTTGTTGGTTTAACCCGAAAATGACCCCTCCAAAAAAACAAAAAGAAAAAAAAAACGACAAAGAGTCGACGTTATATTTATCTTTAGACAAAAGACAACAAGCTTTAGTGGATACAATACAGGCTCACATACGCTAAAAAGAATTAGGCACGCTATAGGCGCTTTAGCAGCTCTCTAGAAAGCGTCTAAAGACTCAAAGCTTCCAAGACCCTTATGAAATAAATCAAACCAGTGCTAACTCTCCTATGATATCATTGTGATGGCAACTTGAACAACACAGAAAAAACAAGGTTTTTCAGGGTTCACATGGACGAAACTCAAGCTGGGAGGACAAGTATATCTAGAAATCATACGTGAATAATCTATATGGCTGTACTATGTTTTTCTAAACGGCAAATATCACGCTAGTCTATCTCCTTTCATAGCCCAGCTCACAGGAACGAACACCAGCCAATATACATGGCAGCCAGATTCTTTGGATCTACAGCCGCTTTGATAAGCTCGTCTACCTGGCCTTCAACACCCAGCGGAATGACTTCCGTATAAAGAAACCCAGCCAATCTCCGCTTGACGCCCTCATGTGCTGCCTGGGGAGTCATACGTACTCGGCTATCAGTTCGCGATCGCCGGCCCTTATCGCGCATAAGATCTATGGTCGGATCATAAATGAACGCCTCGATGACCGTCAACAGTGTTTCTTCCTGCTGACGCAACGTCGCAAGCGCCAGTTCCGAACACTGCCGGAACGGCCCTTCATAGCCATAGATGCCCATGGCCGCTACCATGTTATGCGTGAGCCGGAACGGCACGCGCTCCGGCATGGAAAAGGTCAAGCCCTTGTCGAATAGACAGTTGAAGTCGACGTGGAAGACTCCGCCGTTTCCTTCCTCCAGTAAGATGTTTTCACCGTGTCGATCGCCGAGACCCAGAATGGTGCCTACCATCGACATCACGGCGCACGACCGCGTATACCGCAGGCGGGCCGTGAACCAAGCAGTGGGATCGGGGAAGTTGTCTATGAACCAAAGATGGAGCACAGGCGGGAACTTGCCCAGTACATCGCGTGTGTAGAACGTTATATCTCGTGACGTTGCCTGTTTGCACAGCTGTTCAAGGGCCGGGTAGTTGATGTTGCTTAGGCCACGCTGCTTGTACAGCATTAGGAGAATATCACGAAGGGTTTTCAAGCCGTCTACCCATTCGATGATGCCACCTTCTTCGCCAAGCGGGGTAACAGCATACGAGCGCACGTAGAGCTGCCGCTTACTTGATTCGGGATCCTTCTTTAGTGCCTTGTTGATAATGGAGTTGAACTCGATTAGACGCTGGTCAGCACGCAAGTCGTCTTTGGGCTTGATCAACAGTTTGTACTTTTGGCCATTGGAGCCGATGGCGATGACTCTACGCGGCCGAGCCATTGAGCCTAGAACTAGAACGTCTTGCTCAAACGATTTGATAGTGACCACGTCTCCCGAGAATGGGTTATGCCGTCTAGATCGGCTATCTGGTATGACGGGCAGTTTAGCCATGAGACAGCTTTCAGCCGGGACGACCAATGGACATGGCAAACATGCCGTATTGAACTTGAGCTGTGCTAGGGTCGTTGTTGTCGTTCTATTGGTCTGGAAATCGCCGCTCTGGCTAAGCCAGACCAGCTGGGTAGCCAGTTTCTCGCCCTTGCGGATGATATCGGCCACAGGCTTGCCATCAATCTTTGGATCGGCACGCTTGATCAGCCCGATGATTTCTTTGCCGCGGATACTACGCTCGGCATTACGCGGCGTCAACAATAGCGGGAAGATTCCCCAAAGCGCCTGTTGAGGGTACGTTCCCACCACCTTGGCAATGATGTTGACGAGGATCTTGACGGCATCGGGCCGTTTATGCGTGATACGCGCTACCATTTGGGGTAGTGCCATGTAGAAGATATACGCTGGAAGTCTGCTGCGGAACTTTTCGAGGCATGCATGAATACCCTCCAGCTCGGCAGTACGGCGCCGGATAAGCTCATTGCTCATAGTCTGCTTAGCAGCTTCCGTGACATCCATAGATGCCGAGAACTCAAGCCACACTGTAATTATGCGTGGCAGTGTCTGGTGAATATACTTGTTGCCAAAGGTCAAAGAGCGCATGTAGTTCTCGATGATAACACGAGCCACACTGCCCAGCACGACGGCATCAGTACGATCATCTACATCGAGCTTGCTTTCTGCTTCCAAGATCTTCTTGTAATGTCGGCCTAGATAGTAGTGACCCTTTTCCCATGTCGAACATATCCGCGGGACAGCCTGGAATTTGTCGCGTAAAGTGCTGACGTTGGATTGGCCAGTAGCATCAAGCCATTTAGCCAGCATGAGATGAGCTCGGGCTATCAAGAGCTTCTGCGCATGCTCAGCTCCGCGGCCAGATGCAGTAGATCCAGGAACGGAGTTCTTAGCCGAATCAGTGGCCATGGACGAAGCCGGGATACTAAGTTGACCGCCAGTTGTGGCTGACACGAGCAGCTGGATAGCTCGACGGTCGTGGCCTTCCTTCCAGAGCAGCTTGGCGTTTTCGATGATAGCAGAGCCATCCTTGAGATTGGAGGCATGGAGGACAGCGTTGAAGGATTGCTGCATGAGCCCTGATTTACGGGATAGCTTGCCTGAAGCCAGCCATAAGGATGAGATGTTGAGGTTTGTATAAACATCGCTGGATATGAATTTATGTTAGTCCAATTGTGCCGCACGAGCTGCTTAGATTAAATATTTCTTACCTCAATAATTGCATGGCTGCTCTCTGGATACCCAAGACATAATGCTTGTCGTTCTTGAACGACCCGAGAACCTCGAGACGCCGTGTTAGGCTTGCCATTACACCTTCATTATTGGGGTCTTCGGGATCAGGACCACGATCTTTATGGGCCAGTATCGTTTCCAAGTCGGTAAGTACATGGCACTGCAATAGCAAGTCTCGGCAAGCTTGGAGCGATGATGTCGATGTGGTTGTCAGGGCCGCTGATATTTTTTCACGTATCAAGGTGATGGTTCCTGGGACAGCTTCGTACTCCTTGTTATACAGGCAACGGAAGATCTCGCCAATAGAAAGGTTGAAATCGTCGAGAATATTGCTGTTGTAAGATCGAACGTGCTTATTGAGGTCTTCCCATCGACCCGTGGCCCACGCAGCTTCTACTGCAAAGGAACTGACCTTATTTTCGAGGGCTGGCTGTTGCTTCATACTCTCGGCATAGCTCAGGAGAACGTCTATACGATGGAGATTAGTACGGTATGGATACAGAGGACATATAATAGCTACTTACCATACTGGCCAGAGTTTTTCAAGCATGTCAAGAGCTCAAGTTGCACATCCGTGTTATCGGGCTCCGATGATAGCCGATATTCACACCAAGTCTGTGCCGCCGTCCATCGCTGAGCCTTCTTATTGCTAAGAACTTGCTGATCAATGTCCAGCACTTGGAGATGAGCTGTGATTCCTTCAAGACCGTCAGGCTCGTCGATTTGCGCGTAGACATCTTGTAGCCGGCACATGAGATCTTCGTTGCTTTCGTCTCCGGATGTGGCCTCTGTTGTTTTCGTATTACTTTTGCCGCCTTCACGAATATGTAGTTCAAGATGGAACAATGCCCGGTTAAACTGATTACAAGCAATGGCGCGCTGGGCAATGAGCTGCGGAGGGATCCGATCAAGAAAACCCTGCACTCTTGCTAGATCGGCGTTTTTGTCGCTATCTAGACGCTGGCCAACCTTCTTCTTCTGGGCCCAGCGCATCAGATAATCTAGGATTCGGAAGACGCTCTGAGCGCAGTTAGTAATAATTTTGGATACCAGCCATTATATATGAGACAATATACCTCGTAGTATCGGTTTCTATGGCGTATCTCCTCTGGACTGAAGATATCTTCCGGATTGAACTCCAGAATAGCCAGTACCTGCTTGATCAAAGCTTCGTAGATATCCTGCGAACAGCCAATCACGGCGTGGCAGAACGTGTAGGGCAACATATGCTCGGCAATCGATTTATCTTTGGCCTTGACAAGACGCGATAGAGGCGCAAAGATTAGCCGGGCATTCTTGTTGTGTGGGTTTGTAATCAGGTAATAGACCATGTCCTTCAACCAGGCCGAGTATTCACGTTGTGGTTTGAATTCTGGCAGCGTAGCAGAAACCGTCTGTGTACTGCTGATGACATATCGTGATGACATGAAAGTGTTTAGCAACATCTGATCGTTAGGTGACAGATTGTCCCATTCCTTGATGATGTCATTCCCCCCACGCCGTCCCGGGCCGTTGACCATAGCCTTGATTTCGCATTTGTCGAGGATCTCTTGGATAGCATAAGCCAGGAAGCCTTGCATGCGCGTGTCCGTAGTCGACGAAAAGCTCTTGATCAGCACCTCTGTAAGAAGATAGAACCCAAACTCGGCCTTTTCACTCTCTGTCGTGAAGTTGTTGAACATCACGATAGACCTCTGCTCCTTGTTGGCTTCAACACAGTTGCTGTCTAGACATCCGATGATGCCTAGGCACTCAGTACACATACGCGAGATATCGTAATCGAGGCCGTTGAACCGCGCAGCACAGTCGAGTAATGCACGGAGCAACCGCGTTACAATCGCGTCAGGGCTCTCGGAGAGCGTTGATGTCTGGATCCATGATTGCTGTGTTCTGAGAAAGGTAATCAGATCTCCAAGACCCAGCCACACAACTCCCGAATTCTCATGCGTAATGCGCTCCACGAAGACGTCGAGAAGTCGCTCGATGCTCATGTGAGCTATAGACTTCTTCTTGTACTCGCCCAGCTCATCGTCCAGCTTGATTAGCTCCGGTGTCAGGCGCAGCGCTGGAAGCTTCAATATATGCTCCTGAAACAGATATGGGAAGGTTTTGTATAGATCCAGTATCATCTGTGCTGCTATCTTCTTCGCGGCATCGTCGAACATTGGCCAGTACTGGATCACGATATAATAGGTAGGCTCCAGCAACACGGCAATGTCCATTTCACCGATGTTCGACACTAATGCCGCCCAAGCCGATAAGGCCGGGCCGCGGAGCTCGTCAAGCCGCATAGCGGAGAGCAACGATGCCGTGATCTGTGCTCGGCCAGCACGCACATGAGACTTGCAGGCTATAATCATCTGTTCCATACTGGCAATGCAATGGGCCTGGTCCATAGTGGCTTGTTGGTCGGGGGCAGAAGTGTTGATCACGTCAGTCAAGGAACTAACCAGACCGAGCATATGGCTTTCCAGAGCATAGCCAATGAAATCTACGGGCCGGCGCTTGTATTCTTTTGCTGATATCAGCTTCAACTTGACGCAGCACCATTCTAGTGCAAATTGTGCCTATGTTCGAGTTTACGGTTAGTCGACACTACTTGTCAAGGCTTGGTGGTCTCAAAGATGCTTACGTTTTTCTTCTTTTCTTCGTCGTTGGTTACGGCATGCTTGAAGAGTTCGTGGATAATAAGGACCAGCTGGCTGCGGATCATCTCCGTGACATTGAAGTTCGCAGCCTTAAATCCATCGTCTACACGTTGGAAATGAGCCATGACGCCTTCTTCGGGGTTGTCTGTGCAGTTGACTAGCAGAAGAGCCATAACCGAAGACCAGATTCCCTTGTCTTTAAGAAGCAAATCTGGAACTGAAACACTATTGGCTTGCGCGATACGTCGGATGATGTCTTGCTTGTTATCGAGCACTAGCCACGGGACGCTATGGCGCTGGGCTAAGATAAGGAGGTCGCTGAGTGAGATGCCGAGCACTTCTGCCACTTTAGTAGCCATCTGAGCATCTGTTGTCAGGTTCCGAACAACCATGTACGCAAGGAATTGCCAGAATGGCTCAAACATCTTGAGGACAGACTTGCCACGGCTCTTGGCCAATCCCCGAAGTTCGATAGACGCGATAGCTGAGACTGCGGTATTTCCGCTGCCGAGAAACTCAACTAATTGAATAAGAACAGATACCAAATCATATTCAGGGAGTGTTCTATGCACGTTAGCCGGGGCTTATAGCATTCGTAACTCGATGCTGGCTTACCTTCCAAGCTGGCTCCAGGCCATGATACATGTCTCGTGTAGATGAACAGCATCTTTGTCGGATATCTGCTTGAGAAAGCCGACAACATGCATTCTATTGCGTGTGATGACGGCCATGTCGACTCCAGAGAACTCCGGGTCTCGAAGAAACGATGTAAAAGTGCGACTATTTGCAGGTTAGGGCTTGACACTTGCAGATGATATTGGGCAGCTTCTTACGTAGCAGCTATTCTCAGCTCACGGATAGAACTTCGTAGCGACTTCAAGCACCACAGCCCAAGCGGCGATTTCTCTAAATCATATAGCTCGGCTGTGTGTATGTGGAGAGCCAGCTTTTGCAACATGAGCATAGCTATTATGCGTGATCTGCGCGAACTCTCAAACTCTGGCATGCTGATGATAGCAGAGACAGTCTCCAGTAAAGACTTTTTCAACGCCAAACTCTGGTCCGTGTCTGCTAGTGGCGCAACCTCGGGCGTCTGGCAGTAGAGACATGACAGTGACTTCTTATTTGATGCCTTATCAATCGAAATCTCAAGAGTTTCGTCGGCAGCACAAGCAAAGTGTGATATCAGTTCCAATGCCAGACACTTGTGAGCGTCGTTGAGTTTGGGGAAAGACTCAATGATGCCGTCCATTCGGCCATCTTTAATGGATATCTTGAGAGTATCGTATATGAGTTCCTGAAGAGCCTCTATCTTGTTATCCTCATTGTCCCGTCGTCGACGCTTTGGGTCAGGCTGGACAGTCTCATCTTCTGTGGCCCAATTAAGTGACAGTTTTTCAACATGACTACGTAGTACCGCATCTGTGAACGTTTCTGGGCGGTTATTAAAGCTGAAATTATAGCTAGGTGAGGCATTCTCGGCCGCTTCACGCAGTAAATCAACGGTTTTTCGGAAGTCAGGACCCCCGTTGGCCAAAGCTATAACAGTGTCCAGTTTTGCTAACACATTAGAAGCTACCACTCGGGCAACCTCGGGCCTCATAGTACAATGGTACGTTAACGCGGTGAAAGCCAGTGCCAGCATCTTCTGACATGCTTTAGCTTTGGGTTCTTCCTCTGCTAAAGCCGTAGGAGAGCTAACTAAATCGGAACATATCAGGGCTACCGTTATGGGGGCCTTTTCGCATACTATGATCTTAGCCGAGTTTGTGTCGAATCGAGTTGATCCGAGAATGTCTAGAGCAATCTTGAGCACGGGCGTTATATCAGATCGAAAGGCCGGGTAGAATGTCACAGCTGCCGTAGCAAGATATTGCAGGCAGTCCAAGATCCAGAGTCCGTATTCGAGAAAGATCTCTTGTTGTGCCTCGAGGAGCACATGGTTGGTAAGAATTCGGAGGAAGCTTGTGGCCTGGCGGATCAGACGACCAGGATCAAGGAGTTTATACTGAAGCCGTTCACGTTTTGCGGGATCTTGAATACCACATATTCGATCGAGAGTAACAGTTGGCGGTAGCTCAGTTTGATAGGTAGTAGGTTCGGGGTTTAGGAGAACAGCAGAGATCTCTACATAATCGTCCACATGTCAGTTAGGCCGAGTTCACGGATTTGAGAGGTAATATGTATGCGTTTAGACACAGTATCACAAGTGGCTAGTGAAATGAGAAGCCAACAAGAAGAATAGAAGACTCTTGGGTATGGGCACGAACCGTTGACTGAGTCTTTGATATACTCCAGAATACAATATACTCCGGGATTCATGTCTTTTATTTGCATCGCAGTATATAGCATGTATGCTAGGGAGTCCTCCAATTCATCGTCTTGTCCCACGCACATTTCATGGCCCAAGAAGAACATTATCTTCGGCATTAGCCAAACCCAGAACGGCTCCGTCCCGCGCAGTAGGAATTCACCCGATGTATCCTTGTAGGCTAGTAGCGTCTTGGTCTCCTTAAGGGTGATCTCGATGAACTTGGTGACATCGGTGAGGTCCTGTTTGATCTGCGCTTGGGGTGATGGTGTCTTCCCGTCCAAGTTGATGGCCTTAAGCCGGAGGCGTACATAAGCATACAATAGTAGGTGGTTGTGTTCTAGATGCTTCTTGGGCGTCTTGATTGCGTTTGGGTCTTCCTTAATCTTCATGGCGCCCGCAATCAGCCGCCGCAACTCGTCGTCTTCATCGTTACCGATGCTACCGCCTATAAGGTTGCTAGCGCCATCGGCACCGCTGCCGTCATTGCTGTTGGCACCGAAGCCATCGACAAGTTGTGCGGCCAGCGTCGATGGCGGGGCAGCAGCGGTGAGGTTATTGTGAGCCGCAGGATGAACCGCCATTGTAGCTCTACCATTCATGTGTGGGAAGCTTGGACAGCCTTAGGCATTGTGAGCGCGTCTCGGATGATATCAAGCGGTCGTATGCGACTATACGGGATTCGGTAGATGGTGGATATCAATCTGATTCTGCTGTATCGATTCACGACACCTCAATAACGCGCCGCGGTGGGTACAATTAACGCGATGTCACGTGGCATCTGGTGTGTAACCCTGTTTGGTAACCCTATGAATTGTTGGATAAGAATTTGGCCCTTTAAATCACACTACAGAGAGTTATTTTCGACTACAATCTGAACGCCCAAGCCAGTCAGTAGTCCTACACCGGCCTTCCGTTCCTGCATAACCTACGTAGCGATAAGAAACTTTAAGTTTGCTTGAACAAGGGGACTTTGGGATAGTTTGACTCTTGTCCTTCTGAAAGTGTGTCTGTAAACGTCATGCTCTGGAATGGAAGGGGATCTGACGGTATCTAGAACAGAAGGTCAACTCTAAGCTCCCTGATATGGATATCTGATGATTGTTACCCACCTTTTAAGAGTCTGGGGAAGGAAGGCCGGGAGTAAAAACTTCCACCACGCAATAAAGTCAAAATCAGGTACATCAAGATAGCCACAACTTAATCTAGTTTATTTTATACGTAGAACATTAAAAATCATTCATCGTAGAGGTATACGGAATGAGCGACTCAGCATTGGTACGCAAATCTGAGTTGCATTTAAGATCGTGATCAACACCTGCGATCACGACAGTTCACCAGTTCAGGGAACAAACCGTTCATGCAGCCCGTGGTCTGTTCATGGAACAGCTATATGTATATATCTGTTACCACACGGAAACCACCTCAGAGACCGATTTAGCATCGAAAACATAGTTACCAGAAAACCTAACCATCTTTGATGCTTTGAAAATCGGAAAATTTTATCCGGCTTAAGCTTCTCGTGCGATGACCTCTTCGTGGGTAAAGGAAACAGAACTCGCTTTACTGGCTGCTTAGTTTTTGTCAATGCGGCAAAAAGGAAACACGACAGAGCGAACAGCCTAGTAGGGAATCGATGTGTCAGAGAAATCAATAACGTAATATGACAACAAAAGCACGCGACCAAGCTTTGATTCAAGACGTCACTATTGTGGCTAGTTGCCTTCAGGTACCAATAGCTTCTGCATATGGTGTTCTAGCAAGCTAATGTGGGAATCTAAGACTCTATTCAAGAATATCGTACATAGGGGCTTGGCCAAGATATAGAGTGGCACTGAGATGAACGAAAGTAGAATATAAAAATGCAGTTTGTATCTTCAAGCAGCACCACGGCTACACATAGATAGGACTAGAGACTAGAATATAGGGCTTGAGGCTACATGTAGATGGTTCGGGCTTTCTTCCCTGTATAATAAAATAGTAATGTAGAGAAGAAGACCCCGAGTGACGGGCTGTGATAGCCAGTGCTTTAAACACGAAGCATCGCATAGACCGGCCGTTGTAGCTTAAATTATGGCACCTTGGAACCGAACCTCAGTTTTGGAGTATGTTGGTGTCTACGATTTTGGAAGTGCCAACAAATATACAACTATAACCATGCCATTAGCCAAAGGGTAAATACAATCGGATCGAAGTAGGAATGACTTTGTACCTGTATATTTATACTGAAGTGTGTTCGGAGGAAAGCTTTGGATATGAAGTTTATATAAAAAAGTGCCTTGGCATGCAGACAAAAGTACTCAAAATATCGGCGAGTAAGCGAAGAAGGTAGCAGCAGGAATATTACTAGCATTAGTTGTTGATGCCGTACGGGAATCCTTCTAACAGCCGTACAAATCTAATAACATTGAAATGGAGTTGACAGTGCCACAGTTTTACTCTCACAAAATCTGACTTGATCAAAATTAATTCTGCGATAACTCGGTTCTAGGACTGATACCGGAGACTGACAAGTGAGAGACAGATTAGAAGAGGCCATGCCAAGACATGCCGGTATTGTGTACGTATACTATGAGCGTAACAAGGAAGCATCGAGGGACTAAGGCCAGAAGATATCTTTTTTTTTTTCAAGAGATAACGGACTACCACTCGAAGAAACAAGGGACTAGAATGATGTCTTTCCTGGATCAACATGGGTGATCATGCCCAGGCCACAACCTGCCCCAGACACTGCAAGGGATGTCAAGGCATATCAACCTTACTTCTCGAACCGCTGAAAGCGCTTCTGCTTCTACAATAACGGGAAGCAATCTCCAGAGAAAAACATACTATTCTGTAAAGAGTGTGCTGACCGAGTACAGCCCGTGTATATGGCTCACTCTTTGTCTCTGGGATCGAGCATGGGATCCAGGTCTCGCAGATGCGTGTAAGTCGTCCAGCGTGATTCGCTCAGCCAATATCGAGGCCTACAGCACAAAGCAAAGAAGTTCCGCACCAACGGCCAGAAGCGGTGATAACAGAGCCCGCCAAGCTAGAGATTCTAGAGGACTAGCAACCTTTGTTGGCTTCTTTGATAGGCTCGAAAGGGGCGTGCGGCGCTCCGGCAAAGCATTGGCCAATAAGCATGGCGGAGTCGACAAAAGAGGGAAGGTGCGGTGACAACGAAGCTGACTTACGGCAAGAGTCGTGCTGGGCAGGAGCGGCCATTCTGGGGGCGATTGCCGTCTGCTTTGTTGGGTGTGTTTTGGTGTTATGTTGTCGGCACTATCAGTGTTATCATGAGAGTATCAGCAAGACGCTTGGCCTGCCAAGTCCTTTGCACCCCACGTCATCTACTATTATCTTCTACTTAAGAACGCCGATTTCCCACTTGTCGGCCCAGTATATTTTTCTTCTCCCCTCCCAGGCCGCTCTTCGTCCCCGGGATCTCACATACCATCCATCTTGTGATAGTAGCACTGCCAGCATCTCGACCAACTCACCTCCGAGACTGACACTTCCGCTTCCTCTCCCCCCTGCTGCTCGGATCCCAATGTCTGACGCTATTAACAACACGGCCAAGGCCGCCAAGCCGGTGGTCATCAGCGAGAAAGACGTGTCGGCCGATGATAAGTCGTCGCTCGATAAGTCGTCGCCGCCTCCCGTTTACACGACGGAGCCCGTCACAAAGCGCTTGAACGACGATCCCACCAAAGAGGAGCTAGAGACTCTGCCTCGTGTCTCCGGTAAGATCGACTGGTCCATCTACACCATCGCTTTTGCCGAGATGTGCGAGCGTTTTTCATACTACGGCTCTGCTGTGCTGTATACCAACTTCGTGGCTCGCTCACTGCCTGAGGGTTCGACTACCGGCGCCAGCTACGGCACCTCATCTAACACACCCGGTGCCCTCGGCATGGGAACCCGTGCTGCGCAGGCCATTTCGCTGGTCAACCAGTTCTGGGCGTACCTGATGCCCCTATACGGGTAAGCCACTAGAAACATTTACCACCACGTACTCTCTGATGTCACATACTAACACGCTATTCTGTATAGTGCCTGGCTGGCCGATGCCAAGTATGGCCGTTACAAGGTTATTCACATTGCCGTTGCCATTGGAATCGTTGCCCACGTCGTCCTGACGGTTGCCGCCTCCCCCAAGGTCATTGTTCACACTGACCGTTCGTTCGCTGTCTTTGTCATTGGCATGTTCATTCTATGCTGCGGTACTGGTCTCTTCAAGGCCAATATCTCTCCCATGCTTGCTGAGCAGAATCGTGATCTGCGTATGCGTGTCGAGATACGTGACGGTCAGCGTGTTATTGTTGATCCCGCAATCACCAACAGCCGTATCTTCCTATACTTCTACCTTGCTATCAATATTGGCGCCATCTCTGGTCAGATTTCCATGGTCTGGGTTGAGAAGTATGTCGGTTTCTGGCTGGCCTTCCTCCTTCCTACCGCCCTGTTTCTGATCTGCCCTCTGGTGCTGTGGTCACAGAAGAAAAACTACATCTTGTCGCCTCCTACTGGCTCCGTTCTGAGCAAGTTCTTCAAGATGATTATGTGGACTATCAAAAAGTCCGGCGGTATCACCAAGGTGCGCGACCTCAACTGGGATTATGCCCGTCCTTCTACTTTCCCCATTGCTGAGCGCCCTGCATGGATGACCTACGATGACGCTTGGGTCGATGAGGTCCGTCGTGGTCTGCTGGCTTGCAAGGTCTTCCTGTTCCTGCCCGTCTTCCACCTGGCCTACAACCAGATGACTGGCAATCTGACTGCCCAGGCCGGCACCATGGAGCTCAACGGTGTGCCCAACGATATCATCCAGAACCTGAACCCCATTTCTATTGTTCTGATGATTCCCATTTTCGACCGTATCCTGTACCCCGGCCTCCGCAAGCTTGGTATCAACTTCACCCCTATCAAGCGTATGGCTACCGGTTTCTTCTTCGGAGCTGCCGCTATGGTTGCTGCCTGCGTTATGCAATACTATATCTACAAGATGTCTCCCTGTGGCGACCACGCCAACGATGAGGACTGCGGTCCTGCCCCCATCAATGTTTGGGCCCAATCTCTCCCATACATTCTGATTGGTATCTCCGAGATCTTCACCAACGTGACGTCCTACGAGTACGCCTACTCCAAAGCTCCCGAGAACATGCGTTCGCTCGTCATGTCTGTCAACCTTTTCATGAGCGCCTTTGCTGCTGCTCTTGGTCAGGCCTTCACCCCGCTTTCTGGTGACCCTCTTCTTGTGTGGAACTACGCCGTTGTGGCCATCATTGCCTTTGTTGGTGGTGTTGCTTTCTGGCTCTGCTTCCGTCACCTGGACGCCCAGGAAGACCAGCTCAACCTGCTCAAGACGTCTGGTTTCAAGGGCAACCGCGAGCCTGAAGCTAGCGACGAGCAGCAAGTTACTGTTCTCCAGGAGGAGGTTAATAAGAATGCCTAAGTCTTTCTACACGGATAGAGAACGTTGGTTTCGCAGCTTAGTCTTGGTTCTGCATGATTATTGTAGACTAGAAGCGAGACACCCTTTGCATAACATACATACCTAGTAATTAGCATTAGCATTTGTTTTTGAATTATTTAATCACAGCCTACGATTTTTATACCCTACAATCACCATCATTGTGAACCACATGTCTGACATAGCGTTCAACTAAGTAAATATTGTGAGAAAAGCCGCCGGTCTTCTAAATCTAGAAGGTTGTTTTGTGGCTTGCCAAGTTCTCTTGGCGAGAAAAGAGAGCAAAGGGAGTTAGAGGAACCTTTGTCAAAAATCCAACATTACCCTTCGTTTAGTCTTCATGCCAAGACATCATTATAAGAGAGCTGGTTATCCATAGGTGAAAATAATGTGTCGATTTATTGTCATTTAAGCACAGTAGGGTAGAATGTGTTGCAAAACAATATGATGATATGATAACAAATAAAATGCCTAGAGATGATAGAGTAAAATGCCAAAACTAACTATGTACAATGCAAATTTCAACGATGCAGCACCCGATATCGAGATAGTCTGAGCACATACTTAGACACAGTGTAGATAAATCAGGCCAGCCGTCCATTGCTCTTTTTTGAGTAGCATACGCCCTAGAGAACCGCCCATGATCTCGTCCACAAACGCCTCGCCAATGATTTCACACCACGTATCGCCGGCTTTCTTCCGTTTTGGGCGGATAACAACCGGGGTTCCGTGGGACAGTAACACAGCCATCAGATCTCCCTTTTGCGTAGCTGCTGGAACGAGTGCTAGTCGGCCCCGAGCCGTGACAGCGAGGCGCCGGTTCTTGACATTGGCGGCTACATCGTGCCTTTGTTGGTGGGCAGGCGGCGTGGCCGAGGCCGGTGTAGAGGATTGGCCAAGAAGATCGGAGAGGGGACTGGAGTTGACAATCAGCCCTGCAGAGGCAGTGAAGAAGTGCCAGCGGGTATACTCTGGATCGGCCTCGGAAGGCTCCTCGGCTGACAGGAGAAGTGGGTGTTAGGAACCGGATATACCATAGGATACAGACGAGGATGCAAAATACTTACGAGTGAGTCCAAACAAAATGTCTTGGGTTTCCGCGCGGGACGGATTCCGCGTCGATGTCATCAGCGTGCGCCACAAAGCCTGTGTGCCCTCATCGCGATGCACTCTCCTCCGGCCATCTGGTTGCACGACGCCACAGTCAACAGTCAGGCGCATATTCTTGAGATCCACAGGTGAAACCGCGCCCAAGCCATCAATGGAGTCTACGTCCCATGCCATGGCGCGGAACACGGGCTTGCCTTCCTCGCGCTCAAAGTACGTAGCCGACCATGGGATCAGGATCTTGCCATCGTCAATGCCGTTGGCGCGCCAAGCATCTTCGCCCGCTGGCGCCGTAAGCGCTGATACGCGGGCAGCCAGGGGCCGCGCAAAGTTGGGGCACCAAGATGGAAGTGTGCCGTCGTCGGCGTGGCGCCCGTCAAGCAATGAGAAGATGGCTAGCGAGGAGTCTTCGGTCAGGCACCGCTCGGCAAACTCAGCAAAGAGCTTGCTGGTGGATATCTCGGCCCGCGCGGCTTCGGTCGAGATGGTCACCATCTTGGGAATACTGATGAGTCCGAGAACCCGGTCACTGGCTATCGTGCAGTCTGTCTGTGCTGCTAGAAGCACGGATTGGCGGACAATCTCGTGGCCGCGAGGCGTGCCGCCAATGTGCTCTTCGGCGTCGAGATCCATCTGCCGCCCAAGATTCTCTGGCTTGCCGACACTACCCCGGTGCTTTTCGTATAATAAGGTAGATAGTTTAGAGATTTGCGTGATGTGGTTGATGGCAAAGGCTCCGTCCAGCTTCACGCCGTGTTGGGCGAGAACGCGCTGAAGCAACTGTGATAGGAATGCTTCATAGGAGGCCAAGAGTTCGGCTGCGTCTCGGATATGTCGCCATTGTGTCACATGCTCACCACAGATGACGGCCGATGCCGGTCCAGCTGCCGTCAGCTCAGGTATCGCCCATAGCCGAGTCCAGTAGGCATTTCCGTAGACGGTAAATAGACTGGCTGCCATCTTCAGTGTTTCGTCCAGTTCTGTAGCCATAAGTGCCGTCTGTTGCGCCTGCCACATGACACGGGCCGCGTGCAACTGAAGTCCGGCCCGATGGCGATGTCCTGGACTCACGGTTGGCTCATGGTCGAAGGCCCGAAGGTACTCAGTGCGGAAGTTTCTACTGATTTCTTGGATGAACGAAAAGGCACGGGCAACTGGCTCGCTCTGTGCCGGTTCACCGAGCCATACGATGACGTTTCCGGCCTGGCGGAAGATGGCCGACCGCAACGAGCGCTGATTGGCAGCTTCGTCAGCATCGCTGGCGTTGACACATAGTGCATCTACCCAGAGCCAAAGACCGTCACGAGAAAACACGGGCAGTTCACGGAAGCGTCTTAGCGCAGCGGCTAGATTGGCTGATACAATCTTGGCGCTATCGTCTAGCGTGATGCTTTCATTTTGAGTTGGCGAGCCGTTGCGGTATGACAAGGCAGCGAAGTTGCCTGAAATGGCTCCATGCGAAGAGCCTCCCCAGCTATAGCGGTCTCGGTAGGGAGGTTCCCCGGCCGGAACGGTAGTCAACGAACGCACGGAATGGCCTTTAGCACGCGCAAAGTCGTTCATAGACGATGCACCAGTGCGCGGATTAAGAAGGCCACCACTGACCAGCACCGCACTAAGATCGGCTGATATGCCTTTGACTTCCGGGCCACCAAGAATCAAGTCTGGCGGCAAGACATCGGAGTCTGCTGCAGTGCCATTGGCGGCAGTTCCCGGCGCTGGCGAGTCCTTCTTGAAGCGATCCTTGAGTTTCTGGCGCAGACCTTTGTCTTCGAGAATACGGAAGCGCTCTGGAGGGATTGGCTGTGTGATATATTGGTCAAAGTTAATGGAAGGCCGGAGTGGCGGCCCCTTGGATTCGCCTCGACGGAGACGGGATGAGGAAAGCTCAACTACACGGCCGCGTAGGATAATCGGGCTTTCAAGAGGCGCAGATAGCGGACGCGGAGCAATTTGGACCAGCCGGATAGACTTTCGGGATGGAAGTGGTGCGTATTCGAAGCCTTGCATAGCAGAGCAATGTGATGTTGTTGTTCTTATAGTATGGGTTAGGTTAGGGTTGCTCACAAGTACTTAGTGTAAGTGGGTGGCGAAAGTCAAGAAACGAGTCGGTTTCGGTGAAATGAGCTAGAACAAAGATGAAAAAAAGATCAATCTGTAGATCTGGCAGCGGATAACGAAACTAGGGATTAAATGGTGTTCTCGTAGCAAAAAAACTCTGCGTCGAAAGGAAAAGACAGAACACAGAAGAATGAACAAAGGGAGAGTCAAGACGTTGCAGAGACACACTATGCGGGTGGGCGACCATTTTACCTAAGTAGTTCTATTCTTGTCTAATTCTAATACTTGTGTACATATAGTTGGTCATGGCAGACCTCAGACTAAGAGCACGCCCCCTCACCCCAGTCAAACCTGGCGTTTCTTTCGATATTTGTGGTAGTAAACCGGCCCGTTGGGCTAACTAACCCACTGCCTTGTTTATGGAATTCGACTACCGCTTCAAGGTTGTTCGGTACAATGAAGGTGCAGATGGAGAACATAATTCGATGGGGTGACACTGTGATGTTGATCGAGGGGGGGGTCTCCGGGGTTGCATCGCTGACTACGAGATTCGGGCTACTAAGAGAAACTAGTGCTACCTCATTCAAGCCAGCGATGTTGAAGGTTCGTCAAGCCCGTCTAGTAGATTCTGGAAAGGATAGCATGCACGGGTGATGGATGGATCCGCATCTTCCTTGCCTACCCACTCCTCTTCCTCGTCCATATTTTTCCTAGTCTGGCTCTTGAGCTTCGAATTTGCAGATCCGTCACAGGTGTTGCCGGATGATCGTCTGTATTTCCATCACGACGGGAAGCACCAAAGACGAGATCGAATTCTTCCGTACTCTATATTCGTAGGCCTCATTGTGCCCGTGATGCTACTGCTGGAGACCATTATTACTACCTATAGAACCAAACTGCACTAGAAAAACTCAATCTGGGGCGACGGGCCTACGGGAGATCCCTGCGCTACTGCGTTCGCCTCGGAATTGTTGCTCCTTTGCTGGTTTGTTCGCCTGATATAAATACGAATAGTACACATTGAAATCACAGATGCTATATATGAGTAAATTTTATACATGCAATCACACTCTATAGGTATACAACGTGTATCAGCGTCTCTGAATCAGCCATCGACACCCTATTGCTTGTGCACCAGTAAACATCGTTTCTAGAAGATGTTGAACCATGTCTCAAAGATCTGAACCATAATAAGCACTTGGCCTTGCTTTGACTGCATCGGTAAAGGCGCTAGCCAAAAGTGCACTGGGCCTGACATGTCAAGGCGTCTTATAATGCCTTTTGCCTTTTTTTTCTTTTTCTACTTCTACCCTGGACATCACCTCCTCTAGGTTCCAATGATACTCTTATTGAACTGTGACAAAACTACTATAGCAGCAAAATAGGGCCTTCTCATCCCGAGGATTCTACGGCTAGATCTCAGTAGCCTTATAGTATATTATGTAAACACTTAGCATACAATCGTATGTTGTGATATCAGCTCAGAAAGCACGGCAAGCGCTATGTCGTGAGTCGACCCGGAAAAGGAGCTAGAATGGCTGGCCAGCCCAAAATCTACCTGTGCTTGGCTGGAAGCCGGTGTGGAGTTCTAGAAGCGAAGCTGACTCTTCGCTTTCGATGTACATACTGAGAGTATAGCTGAGTACATAACCAACATATATCTGTAATAGCAAACATAGAGGTTGATCCTTGTTTTGCATATGCTTGCCATTAGCATGCTTTCTAGCGGGCTGTCCGTTCCCTTGAATAGACCAGACAGACCTCTTGAGCAGCCAGGGCTAAAACCTTTGTTGTTTGCATAGTTAGAGTTTTGCTTGCTTTCATCTTCCGCTTGTCGTTCTTGACTCGGGATCTGCAATGTAGCCACCAAGTCATCTAAGTCGCTTACTAACATCGATTTTGGCAGACCTCGAAAGGGAGACAAGAAGATCCTGTTTGCTCTATATCTCAAGGGCCTCCCTCTTGTTTTGTAGATCAGTGTAAGAACATGCATGCTAGTCAGGCTCCCTCTGGAAACAAATCTGACAGTCCATAGAAGTTCAACTGTAAAACATCGCAAACTCTTGCTCCCTCGATTTTGTGTTTTTCAGGCTTATGCAATATTAGTGTTGGTATGGTTGGTCTGGCTAGCTGCTCATCACTCCAGGCTTCTTTTTCGTTTTTAGTGAGGTAGTATCGTCAACAGTCCTCTACAGCTTATAAACGTCACTGACCAGGCCATTAGCTAGGATACCCCCCCCCCGGCCTCCCCGCCGGCCAGTCCAGTTAGTTCACCATTAGACAGCAGAGGTTGTAGCTGCTCGGAATCTCATGCCTTATCTATCGGAGCCGATTTATTTTACTTTTCCTGGAATGGCCCCTTGACAATGGTCTATACTAAATAACAAAACTAAGCGTACATTTCGAGCTAATGGCTAGATATGCCATCAGCACATGCTTGAGAATAGTGTTCAAGTACCAACCTCTCTGGAAGAGTTCTGACAATGACAATGGCAATGCCAAAGTATGGGTAGCGGCCGGTTGTGGATTTTTGTTCACCCATAATAGGCTTAGTTATGTAGTATAATGTAGGCAATGTCCGGTCTTGGCTATCATTCTATGTAGTTACCTGTTGTCATCAAACTGTAGGATGATGTTAGTCTTTTAGACAGTCTTGGTAAAACTACTACGCCGCTAGCTATATCTGGCCGTTGACCTAGCTACCTCGGTACGATAGATATCACCCATATCGAAAAAGCTGCTAAGTTCATACGTATATACTTACAAATCAAGCTCATATAAACTTGATAGCGTGTCGTCTGTAGCAGATGCCACTATGCATCAATATACTGATTATCACGAGTCATTTATGTTATCATCGCTACATACATCACACACCTTCAAAACGGACTTTGGATCAAAGTAGCAATGGCAAGCTTGATACGACTCATGGCGCTCAGGCCCAAAGACATATCAACTCATCCCTGAAAGATGGGCCTTTTAGAAGTGCGATTGGCAGGCTACTACAGATTCTTGGTATTAGCCTGGTACTGTGTCGAATCTCAATGTAGCAATAGACAAGACCATGTGGCCCACCTGATAGCTTGCGATAGTCTAGGTTGAAAACAAGTGGAACGCTATGCTAGGAGAGAACAGGCTAACGAAGATAGATACACATATATAAGTATATGGTACTGCATATTGTCCGGACATGCCATAAAAATACAGGATATAGCCAGAGGGCTTAGAGTTATCATGGCGCATTAGCAATCACGGGCTTCCACCAGATAATAGCAGTTGCCGAAGACACTCAGAATTTGATAATGAAAAATGTATAAAGATATAGGAAAAATACTTGATTCAAAGACAGTGTTGTCTTGAACGGCAGAGAAATTATCCACAAGTCTACCTTCTTGGTGTTGGCTCCTCTAAGCGTAGTTTCCATGCAGCAAAAGACATGCTTCTAGAACCCCGACAGAAGCATCTCAAAGAAGCTGCCGGCGCTTGAGCGGCTAAATGTCGCAGCCGCAGACCCAAAGCGGCTTAGTATTTGGGCAATTATTTTGTGCTGCACGTGACTTTCCTTTGAGACCTCAGAAGCCAACTTAGCCATATGCGGACTAGCGCAGCAGCTTTCAAGACAAGTGTTGCCTTGAGTCTAACAGTTGTTGGTTGGCCGGAATTCCAACAGAGCCGTCAGATCGAGATTACAGCGGTGAAGGCATGTTGTGGTGCTTGGAATGGGAACATGTCGTGTATTGTGCGCTATCACCACCCGAATAGTGGCAAATCTTATAGTGCGCCGTTTTTCAAAATAGCTGACATGTTAGGTCGAAAGCAGGGTACCAGAGTTACATATAAGTGCAGCATAACCCAAATCCCAATCGCCGTTTAATACTGAACATGATGGTTGTTCTACATATATGTATAGAAACAACCGAATCACGTAAAACAAAACACATGCTAAATTTTCCCAATGACATATATTCCATTCGGAGTTGTACCGTGTTCAAATCCGCTTTAAATTTTGGATTTCGCATGTTTACATCATGCCGATTTGACTGCCAAAGCCGGCCAAAATTGTTGCGCTGCTGCAAACAACCACAATCACTGACGCCTGATTGATATTTATCGTCTTCTAGCAAAATACCTTCTTCATTTTTCTTCTCAATCTGTATTGCTCAAGGTCCGCAACATTGATCTGGCCATGTCCTAGATTGCAATTTTGCCTACATAGTTACCCTAAATCGCAAAATATTAGCGCACGGGTCTTCCGATCACAGCCTTGCGCCAACAGAAAGCTTGACATTTCAGAAATCCCGGCTATTCCAACAGCGGACTTCAACATCTCCAAGCAGCAGCGGAGTTTGCAAACAGTCTTGCTAGGCTGAATTGGCCATTAGCAGCTGCTACAATTACAGTTGCTATCTAATCACGCATCAAATTACCCTTATATCTACCAGTATCTTGCTGCCGCACTAGCAAAAGCCAAGCACCTAAAGGCATCTGGAGGCAAACTGTACATCATATCGTTAGTCAGTCCTCACAGCTGTTGTCGCATCGTCTCTTTATTCAATCCCCTCACCGACTGTGCGCCCTTTTTTGCTTCGTCTTGAGTAATCCTAAGCCCACTGCTGTCGCCATTTCCACTATCGACATCCTTGCGTCCGCCATCATCGCTATCAAATTGGCCAGCCTTGTCTTGTTTGCCAGCTACCAGGACCTCTCATCTCCGCAACTGTTTTCACGCTCTCGACATATCCACTTCGATCCTCAGCCGGCCTCTGCTGTCTTGCATATACACAATACCCTGACCTGGGCAAAAATAATTACCAGCTGGCTCTCCTGCCATGCCTCACACCAACGACCGGCCTCCGGATCACTTTCGGTCAGCCTCCTCCAACGTCAACAACATGTCGCTCTCCCAGGTGGCCCAACTACATGCCCACCAACAGCGCCGCGTGCAGATCCAGCAGCAGCAGCAGCCCTTCTACCCAAATAACCAGCCAGACGACGACAATGACGCCCGCCGTCCATCTAGTGCGCCCGGGAACCGCAACAACGTCGCCACTCCAGCCTCTGCCGACCCCTCCAGGCAACTCCCACGTCGGCCAGCAGGACAGCTCGTCCGGACGAGAAGCGAATTCCAGGCACGGAGCGATGACAGCGATACTGCACAGGAAGACGATGTGCATTACCGTGGCGCCCGCCATGGCTTCGAAGATAACTATCTGTCCGAGGATGTCATCGCAACCCTAGCCAGCGTATGTTTCCAGCATTCTTTTGCCGTTTGGCTCTGTCTAACCTGCCTCTTTTGTTGTAGAAATGGCAAATGTATTTTACCGACAAGCGTCATGATGCGACCGGCATACCCGGGAACCCTACATTCGAGCTTGAAGAATGGCGCATGCATGACCGTCTAAAGACCATATCCGCCGCTCTAGCCATATGCCTTAATCTAGAAGTCGAGCCACCGGATCAGCTGCGGACCACCCCCGGAGCTGTCATGGAAGCCTGGACCGATCCGACACAGCCTGTAGGCCCGAAAGCTCTCGAGGCCATCGGCAAGGCGCTCCAGTCTCAGTATGAAACGCTAGCTATTAGAACACGTTACAAGCAGTTTCTCGACCCATCGATAGAAGACACACGCAAATTTTGCCAGTCTTTGAGACGCAACGCCAAGGATGAGCGTGTACTTTTACATTACAATGGCCATGGTGTGCCCAAACCAACACCATCTGGGGAGTTTTGGGTCTTTAACAAAAACTATACTCAATACATACCCGTATCTCTTTTCGACCTGCAATCATGGCTTGCCGGGCCTACCATGTTTGTTTGGGACTGCTCAGAAGCTGGAAACATTGTCAAAAACTACCACAAGTTTATCCAGAAGCACGAAGAGGAAGATGATGAGGCGACCAAGGTTGACCCGAGCCATCAAAGAATCAACTATCGCCCGTATATTCATCTTGCTGCCTGTAGGACTGGTGAACATCTCCCTACGAATCCACTCTTGCCGGCCGATCTCTTCACATGTTGCCTGACAACGCCGATCCACATGGCCCTATGGTATTTTGCACTGCAAAATCCACTGCATTCTACCATAACTCCAGAGCGAGCACGGAAATTGCCAGGCCGTCTTCAAGAGCGAAGGACCCCGCTAGGTGAACTAAACTGGATCTTCACGGCCATTGCTGATACTATTGCATGGACGACTCTTCCACGTGATGTTTTCCGCAGGTTCTTCCGCCAAGATCTCATGGTCGCTGCGCTATTCCGGAATTTCCTTCTGGCCCAGCGAATCATGACCACTTTTGGATGTCATCCTGTATCTTACCCAGAGTTACCAGATACCCGCCAACATCCACTCTGGAAGAGCTGGGACTTGGCCATTGATATGGCGCTATCTCAGCTGCCTATGTTAGAGGCTAGTGCGAAGGATGGCTTCGACTATGAGTATCAAAACTCATCGTTCTTCACAGAGCAGCTTACTGCTTTCCATGTCTACCTCACCCAGGGTGATGCCATGAAGCAAAAGCCACCAGAGCAGTTGCCTGTCGTCCTGCAGGTTCTGCTAAGCCAAAACCATCGTGTACGGGCTCTTATTCTTCTTGGTCGCTTCCTCGATCTAGGACCATGGGCTGTGCAGCTTGCGCTCAGTATTGGTATCTTCCCGTACGTCTTGAAGCTGCTCCAGTCAACCGCAATGGAGCTACGTCCAGTCATGATTTTCATCTGGACTCGTCTATTGGCTGTTGACATATCCTGCCAGGGTGATCTTGTAAAAGATTCGTGCTACCAATACTTTGCTATCATCCTTCAGCCCGATCAAGCCATCCCCGTCGCTGATTCGGATGAGCACAAGGCCATGTGTGCCTTCATCTTGGCCATGGTTTGCCGTGATTTTGAGCCCGGACAAAAGTCGTGTAACTCTTCTGACATCATACTGTCTTGCCTCGCTCATCTCGAAAGAACCACCAACCCCCTACTACGGCAATGGTGCTGCCTGTGTCTCAGTCAGCTTTGGCACTCATTGCCGCAGGCCAAGTGGCGCTGTATTCGTGAAAACGCTCTCGGTCGTCTTTCCCTTCTCATAAGGGACGGTACCTGTGAAGTACGTGCTTCTATGCTTTATGCCATGACTACCTTCCTCGGAATTCCAGACATAACTGCAGAGGTCCAGAAGATCGAAGAGGGCCTAGCTTGGACTGTTCTTGGTATGCACAATGACGGAAGTCCAATGGTACGCCGGGAATTGCTAGTGTTCCTCTCGACATTCGTGGTTCGATACCAAAACCATTTCCTAGTTGCCGCCTTTGAGCAGCTTCAAGAGGAAGATATCCTCGTCAAAATGTCTAACAGCGACGAGGCTGGTGATTCCAAGATTGGCCTACACTATGCCATGCCTGCTGACCGACAGAAAGATGGTTCTATCAAGCCTAGTGCACGGGGTCTTGCCTACAACACCATTTTCGCTGCCATGTGGAAGGTTGCTTTGCTCATGACCGTTGACCCTCATCCCGAGGTCCAAAAGGAGGCAACGATTGTAGTAGACTACGTCATCACTGCTCTTCTGCAGACCAAACTTGAGCAAAATGTTCGCTCTCTTCTACAGAAGTTCCACCGGAAGGCTGCCCTTCAAGCTGCTCGTCACACACCGCGGTCAAGCTTCATTAATAATTCTGCCTCTGGTCCTTCAAACGCACTCATGTCGTCTCCCGGATTGCTTCGTCGTACCGCCAGCATGCTTTTCCCATTGACTTCTCTCTTCAGTGCCGAGGAAAAACCAGCGGCGCCTCCGGCGCCTCATGCCTCGCCAATAAGCCAAACACACCGTACTAGCTCTATGCGTACCCTTCCTATAGAGGTTGCGGCTGCTACTGTTGCCGACGAAAACAACGAAAGCCATGCCCAGGCTCACTACCATATCGCCGATGAGCCAGTCTCGGGCTTGTTTAAAGAACGCGAAAATACCAAACCACCAACTCTTCCTCTGCGAAGCACCATCTTGGATTGGTCCATCGAGCACTTCCGTGAACCTCAGATGACTCCTGTTGAGTCTGATGAACCTGGCAGCATAGACTATAACGAGCGCCTCTGGAGAAAATCTCGTAACGAGGGCATCCTTAAGAAGACGCAGCCGCTCAAGTCCTTTGCCGGGAGTCATAAATGGAACAACCAACTTGGTATGCTCAATAACAATACACAGCCAGTCAAGATGACGTTTCATCAATATGAAGATCACCTCGCTGTTGCAGATGACGGAAACACCGTTACTGTATGGGACTGGAAGAAGCAGGGCATCCTCAGCAGGTTTTCCAACGGCAATCCACCAGGTTCCAAGATACGCAACCTCAGATTCATCAACGAAGATGACCAAGCCCTACTGATGTTAGGCTCGTCGGACGGGGTGATCCGTATCTACCGTAGTTACGAAACCGGGCGCAATGTCGTTCTGGCCACTGCATGGAGGGCCTTGACCGACATGGTTCCAAGCAATGTCAACTCTGGCATGGCTGTTGATTGGCAACAGATCAGTGGTCGTGTTTTAGCCGCTGGTGATGTCCGCGTCATCCGTGCCTGGGATGCTAACAAGGAGATGTGCACGATGGATATTCCTGCACGATCTGGCTCTTGTGTGACGTCTCTCACCTCAGACCAAATGACGGGTAACACCTTCGTTGCTGGCTTTGGTGATGGCGCCGTACGTGTATACGATCTTCGTGTCAAGCCCCAAGATAGCATGGTCAAGAAGTGGCGTGATGAGGCCGATCGCCAATGGGTTATGAGCGTCCATATGCAGAGAGGTGGACAACGCGAGCTTTTGAGTGCAAGTAGAAATGGAAAGGTCCGTCTATGGGATATCCGTGTTGATAAGCCGTTACATACTTTTCAGACAACCCGTGAAACTCTCCGAACTGCTAGTCTTCACGAACATCTTCCTGTCTTTGCAGTGTAAGTTTCATATCCCCTCTTCCTTGTTTCTTAGTTATACACTCAATGCTAACACCTGAATCTTAGTGGTACGTCATCTCATACTGTCAAAGTATTCAATTTGGATGGTCAAGAGCTTTCTCGTATCGAGCCATATTCTAGCTTCCTTCAGCAGACACGCAGCACTGCTGTATCGGCTACTGATTTCCATCCTCACAAGCCCGTTCTTGCTGCTTCTGCCTGGGGAGACACGCACATCAACTTGTACACTTGCGAAAACCAGGAATCTGAATCTCATGTGTAGAGCACTGGGTATCTAGATTCGTTTCGTCGAGTAGGCCCATCCACAGGGCCAACAATAGACTCGAATAGCGGTGCTTCTAGCGTCTATGGGGAACGCCGAGGAGGATATGGAAGCCAGAGGATAACCCAAAGGGAAAGAAGAAACGGTGGTGCGTCTACACCTCATATCACGGATCTATGGCTTCCAGTAAGTAATGTTGCCGGGAACGGTCAACAGGCAAATGCTCGTCGTGTGCCGCCTTCTTTACAGCGAAACCTTACGGAACCAGCTTAGTCATGATATCTTTTATTCTCGTCATCACTTTCGATACACCCTTGGATCTTGTCTTTTCCCGTCCTATACAACCTAGGTTATACATTTTCAACTCTATCTCACCTCCAACGCCAATTTTTTCTTCACGTTCTTTTCTTTTGTAGAATCGGTACTATCTTAATTATCGTTAGGTCCTTATGGTTAGGTCATTGGGTTTTTTTTTTCGTTCTACTTCCTCGATATTTTGATGTTTTCGGGCGCTTTTTTTTCTTTGGATCTGTACCCTTCTCTTTTCATATCTCGTGATGATGCCCGATATTTTATACTTTCTTTTGGGCGGTTTCTTGGTGGTATCACTATGTTTTTTTTCTTTTCACCTATTGCATCTCATAGGCTTCATGTAGGAGTTTCATCTCTTAGTTTCTTCGTCTAGGCTACGTCATTAACTCACCGTATTAATATGATTAACTTCTTTCCTACATTGTACGTATGTTAAAATTAGGCTTGTGTTACATCTTCTTGTTGAGTAGTGGTGCTTTGATATATGATGTATATTACATGTTTTCTTATTTCTTGTAGCCAGATTTATGAGCAAGAAATAATTGACACTCGTCTAGTTTTAATGCTTATTGGCATATTTACGTAGTCCTTAACACGTACATATGTATGTTAGACAATAATGCCAGGCCTTAGGGCTAACTCTACAAACCTGTGTTTATAGGTTTTTTTTTTAATTCTCATTTATCATATGGAGCTATAGTTGTTTTGATAGACACCAACGACATTAAAAAAAACTCAACATGTAGTTATTGTGTTTAACATTAGATAACATGCCATTTTGACTAAACCACTACGTTTTATATATATCATGAGTAATTAAAATTCCGGAACACAAAGTCCAAGTCATTATATAATGTCCTCAGCCTGTGTAAGTAGTAGAAGTGATACTAATAGTGCTTGTATGTATACATGATTTCCAAACAACTTTGTAACTGAATTATTAAAGAGCACATGCAGTCACACAGGCAATGTTAAGACATCAAGGGTTACTTGAAATTGAAAGATAAATTACACTTGATATACTATTTCTAACGGAATCTTGGATACGTATTTCGTATAACCACAAACCAGTCATAATAAATCAACCACACATGCGTCTCTAGAGGAGCAAAGAAAACAAACAATAAAATGCCGAAAAATGAGAATGGGAAGACAACAAACAAACAACAGGAATACAAAAGGCAAGACAACGCCAGAGAAACATTTGACGGAGACCGTATGATATGAACAATGTGAAAAAGGGACAACAGGTGGAACATAACAGGCAAGGGGGAAAAAGATAGCCCCAAAAAACAAAGCAAAAGATATGAAGGAGCAAGGGCTGCTGCTATGCTCAGAACCAAAACTCAAAAGCTCAACAATGACAAACTGTAAAATATGCAGTTTTCGACATATGCTGGAGTTCGGTAAAAACCGCTGCCGATGCAATGCTAAGAAACATGCGAACTAAAAGAAAAAGAAAAAAATATATCTGGAAGGAAAAGAAGAGGAGCACAACATAATAGCTAGTAAATTCGGTTTTACTCTCGCCGTTCTTTTTCACCATGAGTAATCATCGTTGTCTGGAATCATGAAGATCCGGGGCATGATACCAAGAAATGCGTATCGAGGCCAGAACAGACCAGATCTAACAAAGCAAGAACAGACAGAACCATCTTTCATACTGTCTCCTGCTGCTTGCGCTTCTTCTCGCCCATCTCGTGGCTTTCGGCCTCGCTAGACTCAACATCACGGTTCATATCCTGTCCTGGGGGACCACCGGCGCCGGGAGGGCCATTGGGTCTCGCCTTCTTGATGTCCTTCCACTGCATGAATAGGGCGCTGACGAAGCAGGCAACACACAGCATGGAACCCGCAAAGAAGACACGTGTTAGGGCATAGTTGTACGCCTCCGTAACCTGACCACGGTATTCCTCAGGCACCATGTTATGCAAGCTGGTGGCACCCTCACCAACGGCGATCTTACCGTCAATGCCGGGAATGCCCTTTAGCTTAGATCCGAGAAGGTTGCTCAGGAGAGACTGGCCGACCGATACGAAGATGGCGGCACCGAGCTGCTGCGAGAAGAAGCTGATGGCAATGCCGGTAGACACATCTTCGCGCGGCATCACAGTTTGCACGGCTAGGTTGACCACTTGCATACCGAAGCCTAGACCGAAGCCAGTGAGGAACTCGTAGGCAATCCATTTGTGGCTAGGGATATCAGGCACGAAGGTGCTTAGGAGACCCTCGCCGACGGCCATGATGATGGGGCATAGCAACATTGATGGAACATAGTAACCAAGCTTTTGAGTAGCGATGCCGGAAATGATACTGGATGCGATGATGGAGGCCACCAGAGGAATCGTGTTGATACCGGACTGAATGGCGCTTACACCCTTGACGGTTTGGACTAAATAATGTCATGTTAGCTTATCTTAGTTCGAGTAAAGATGGAAGTTTGAACTTACACCATAGCGGCACATAGTAAATGGCCATCATCATGCCACCAGCGAGGAACAACATGAAGAATGAGCCGGCCAGCATAGATCTTTGGCTGATGACTCTAACCGGCACGGTAGCTGTTTTGGGCATGACGATCTGGACGATGCAAAAGGCAATGAAGGCAGCAGCGAAGATCACTAAAAGTACAATGATACGCCAGTCGTTCCAGGGGTACAACGAACCACCCCATTGCAGCGCAAGTAGCAGACACACGATAGAGGGAACAAAGAAGAAAGTACCAAGGGGATCCAGGCGCATGACATGTTGCCACAAGGGCAGGTGCGCGTTACTGGTGTGCTTGTTATCTAAAAGAATGAGCAGCAGTAGGAAGGCGATACCACCAATGGGCAAGTTAATCCAGAAGCACCATCTAGACAGGAACAAGGTTAGCTTGAAAGTTCAGGCTTCTGTCTTTCTTGTGAGACAAAGAAGGGGGGAAAGGTTGGGAGATCGGATGTCAAGTGGTTTGAAAGGGATATATCATATAGTAGACTCAAAAAGGGAAAATAAAGGGAAGCAATATTCAGGCTCAGGAGTTAACATACCTCCAAGACAGGGCCTCAGTGAAGGCACCACCGACAAGAGGGCCAATCACGGATGAAAGACCAAAGACCATGCCAAATGCCGACTGGAACATGGGGCGCTTGGGCAGCGGGACCATGGGAATCATGACTTGCATCGAGCCCGAGAAGATACCAGCTGAGCCAATGCCGGCAATGGCACGACCAATGATGAAGACGATGGAGCTTGGAGCAGCACCGCATATGGTAGAGCCAGCCTCGAATACAAAGATGTTCAGTAGATAGGTCCTATATATGATAGTTAGTATGTGTTAATCTTATTGAATCATGTAAGATGAAAAAATGTCTCAAAATATGAGAGAATGTGGCAATGCTCTGTCTGGGAATGGGTAGTATGACTTGTCCTCTGTACCACGCCCTATCTCTTCTATGCTATGATAGAAGGATATAGCGAACACAAGTGATAAAAGGAAAGATTGGAATAAGACACGAGATTGCAGACAGGGTAGCACAGGCACTGTAGCTGTATGAACGAACTTACCATTTAACGTTGTAGAACTTGTAGATACGGCCAAACAACAGCTGAGATGCAGCCGTAGTCAGCATGTAAGCTGAACCGTACCAGCCGATATCGCCCAAACTATTGAACTCGTCACTAATGCTTGCAGTGGCGGTCGACAGAATCGTGCGGTCCAGGGCGACCAAGAAGATGGCAACAAAGTTCGAGATCATGATCAGCCAGAAGCGCACCGACTTGGGCTTGAAGTACTTGTCGCTCTCGTCGGGCGGGCCAAAGCCGGGGCCTGGGGGACCGCCAGGTGGCCGGCTTGGCGGGCCACCGGTGAGAGGATTGTCAGTGTGCGAGGCTTGTCTGCTGACAGCAGCAGACATCATGGGCCCGTCAACAACTTTGCCGTCCACAATCTTAGGGCCAGCCACATCGTCGGTGCTATAGTAGCTGGCGGCAATGGTTGGTGCGGTGGAGTAACGCTCGTTGGAGGCATCCACGCCTGGTGATAGCTGGTATTGCTGGGAAATATGACGCTGAGAATAGCGCTGTGGCTGCTGTTCCTGTGTCTGGTATTGGCCCTGGGGCGGTGACTGAGGCTGCACCTGCACTTGGGCCTGAGGCTGCATGTCAACTTGAGCCTGTAATGGCGACGGCTGACGCGAGTTATGCTGTTGCAGGCTCTGCTGATCAGACTGCTGAGCACCGAGACTAAGATTGCTACGGGTCTGCATGGGAGTATGCTGTAGAGCAGTCTGGAAGCTGTTGTCACTTGGCATGCGCTCAACTTGTAGATTGGCGAGATGCGGCGAACTGGCAGCAAGAGTGCTTCCAGTCATGGAGGTTTGGTTGTGTTGATACGCCATGTTGTAGCGAATGATGGACGACTGGATGATATTAGTAAGTGGGAAGATTAGAGAAAGGTAAAGGACAATATTAAAAACGACGCAAGGTATCGTGTAAGAACGGAGTCAAGCATAAGACAAACGAATGAAGAAGGAGGGTGGTTGAAGAGTCAAGAACAAGACGGCAACTGCTATATTCTGGCAACCGAGGAACGGATGGGTAGCGAAGGCAAATTAGGCAATTGCTATAAGATCCAAGTCTACCGCCAGTCCGGGAGTTATACCAAGACTGAAGAAGGAAGAGAAGAAAAGAAGGAGACGGAATCAAAACCAGAAATCGAGGAGGCGGTCGAGTCAGGCTATATATGGAATGGGAGACAGCCTGAAAAAAAAGAAACCCAAGGAAGAGATAGAGGCGGGATGAGGTGCAGAAAGGGTGGGCTCTGATAATCCAGTAGCAGTAAGGCGGATGGATGGATCAGTGTGTGTATGTGGATTAGAATACGATGTGCGGCTGACTTATAAGACTTACTTGCGACTGATGCAGACTAATGCGCAGCTCAGCTTATGAAGTGCTTAAAAACCCGCAGCCAGTAACAAGTACAGAGGGTGTTCTGGTGGAAGGTCATAGCCAGCAGTTTCAGGGCACAAGAACGCTCTTTAGACAGTCCGACTCTCTCTCTTTTACATTCTAGACATATGGCAATGCTAGGAGGTGGCCGACGGGCAGATGCGAGATTAGGCTTTGAGACGCACTGGAGTCCCGACGCTGGCAGAGAAGGAGACATCACATCGAATAGACGGAGAAGGCACTTGCGCTGTCCCCAATAGTGCGAGTTGTAAGTGTGGAATGGCCAGACTGGCCGGCCGTAATATGCGGTGTTACAAGCGAGGCCATGGTGTATGATAAGCCCGATAATGTGTATGAGTTTATACCAGATACTACCCTGTGGAATGTGTGCGGACCAGAAGTACAAGTACTTTGCATAGAACGGCATTGCCAGATGGCAGAGACCACCCCCTTGTAGCAGGGTAGAAAGACCAAAGGGTGCGTCCAGAAACAGAAGACTGGAGGGGAAAACATTGGTGTTTGGTAGGACTTACACAAGAAAGGGTACGGACAGAATGGCAACTTCGAAGATGCTCCAGAACCAATATTGCGGCTCCTGGAAGAAATGACTGTCTCGCTGCCAATATTAGAAGGCAAACGACGACCACTAGACACACTAGCAAGGTAAGACGCTCGAGGACAACGAGAACAAGAAGTCTGGCGTGGTGTTTCCGAAGGGGGGTCGGCGGGTTCCTGGATCGAGACGGCTTGACGCTGGTTTGCTGTTCCTACACGAGGGGCAACAGCGTACTTTTCTGGTTGGCGATCGTGTACTGCAAGTCTCACTTTATACAGAAGGCCGTGTCAGGTAAGGAAGAAGGAGAGAGGGTGGTGAGCGGGAGAACAGAGATGAGCAGGAAGCGTCGTTTTGGCTAGATTTATATGGAAGGACTTGGGCCAGGTTGTGGTGATGATAGACTGTTTTGCTGGATACACTACAAGGCTTCGCCGCAGCCAAGAATCGGCGGATTTAAATCGCAGAATAAACAACATTAAAGAATGTGCCGAGTGGGAAAACAAACGCATGATGATGCTATGCGAATTTGACAACGCCTTACACGGGCGTTCGTTCGTTTTGCCGGGGACATATGTTTATTGTGTATGATTACTATCCTACTAGTATAATATATTGATTTAAGCGTGTGTTAAACTATAGAACGGGTCGTCGGAGAATCTGGGCCGCCGCCAGTCTGGATGCAAATCAGGATTTATCAAGTTGTATTTTTAAAACAAAAACAAAATATTACAAAGCTTTTGGTGCCCAAAGGGAGAAGGGGCGTACTTTCGTCGATGTGCTGGAGACTGCAGATCAACCTTGCTTTATTGATAATAGTGGCCTACCATGTCTTTTCCTTTTTTCCTTCTTTCTTTGCAGATACACGAGCCTTGGTCTAGTCCGGCCCTATTTGAGAGCCATCTGTCCAACTTTCTCTTTCCTTGTGGGAGGAAACGCTGTATATCTGTATATCTGCAGACGATGTTGTATGCGGCGTCGTCAATGTTTCTCGGTTCATGCATATCTCAGTTTCTGGGACTAACGATAACTGCTCTGCTAGATCGTTTTGATTCCTCGTGACTAGAACAGATAAGCACAGCCAGTACGTGAGATGTGGGATCTAAAAAGAGATATAAATAGAGACACGGCCGATGGATGGCAACTGTAATATGAGCTATCTATAACCACTGCCACTCGTGAACACAAGTATATATAAATACACATGGCCTCTGATGGTAAGCATCTGACCGCCTGCAGTGTTCAACTGCAACGTTTGTTTTGCTAGGCTGGCTCCGTCAAAGACTGGGATCCAGCAGGAAAGATGAGATGCCGGCTCGGCTAACCTTTTGAGTATTCTATCTGCCTTGTAGAACTCGACTTGTCCATGCCAGCTTCAGCTTATCTTTCCTTTGCCATCAGCCTCTGTCTCTCTATTTCCGTCTTGTTCTCACCGCACATAGCCTTCCTCTCTTAACCAACAAGAAGGAAAGAAAAAAAAAAGTCTTGCGCCGAACAGGCAGGGGGATAGGAGCAGAAGTACCAAAAGAATAGAACGTGCCAGTTGTCCGTTGCTCCCTCTCGGCCTGCCTGGCTGTAGATACAGATACAGATACATGTCTCTAATAGTTTGCAACTGCTGTCATTGTCAGCCTCTGCTTCTGCATATTGCAGCACGAGGCTCCTCCAGAAAAGGTAGCGATTTCCATCGTACAATATGCCTCTTTGTTTTTCTCAAAGACTCGGTATTAATGTTTTAATATCCTATAACTCGTCCGCACTATTTGAGAAGCATCGGCGAATCGGCCGTCTTAAACCACCGATCTTCTTGTGTTGATAGTGGTAGTGTTAATATTCATTAAGATGTACAAAAGACCCATATATGGCTGCGTGATATATAATATATTGCCGATGTCATAGCCACGGCAAATTTGGTTTGACAGGCAGGAAACGCCGTTTGTTTTTCTAAAATCGAAACAAAAGTTTCTTTTCTTACTTATCGTCATGGCAATGGAACAGCCCAGGAAAGAATAAAGAATAATCTCAAAAAAAGCAAGCTCTGTCAAAGTCCGGCTGTCCCAATATTGCCTCCGGCCAAGTCAGCAAAGCCTGCAATCAGCAGGCCATCCATTACTTAAATAAAACTTTAGATCTTGATACACATATAAACCCGATTTTTCTTGCTCCATTCACTGCTGATAAAGGCTTTGTAGCTGCAACAAAACAAAAAAGAAATCAAAGTTATCCGTAGTTTTCCACCGTGACTGACACACTATACAGGCACACAATGAATAGTTCAGCCAGTATATCCTGCCGTTCTTGTTCTCTCTCTATCTCGCCTCTGTAAAATATACAGATAGCTGTAAGCAATGTGTGGGTTGGTTGTACATGGATTTGGCCATAATCCCCGATGGGGAAATCCGGACGGCTGCAACGCTAACAGGGAAGATACTGGGCTTTGTTTTTGCATGTTCGTTTTTTATGTAGGCCAACTAGTAACTGATCAACCAACTATTACTGACACTGCCAGCATTTTGCACAACATGCCGATCTTTGAGATCCAGCCTCAATGGCGTTATGCCGGGCTAAATTCCCTGCACAAACAGAGACAAGAGAGGGTGAAGATAAACATACACTACCGGCCTTTCCAGTCCAAATATAGCTAGAAATACAGGCTAGTTTATACTCTTCTTCAAAACATACACCAGTCACCCATTTTCTCCAGTGATAACTCCGTAATTATTCATTGCCTATAGAAACTTGCTCTTCGCCCCATATAGACATATCTTTATATTTGTAGACATATATCTTAACAAGCTAGCCCGAAATCTCCAGATGACCGGAACATCGTGTTCGTAGACCAAGAAATCAGGAAGAGTCAGCCTTGGTTTTGCCAATGCCCAGCCTGATATTCTCATAAATTGCTTCAACCTGTTGCTAGATGTAGTCTATAGGAATATGTGGAAGCGATGGAAATTATAGTCCTCCGAGCTCCGATATCTTGTCAGTCCCTAGCCCGAGCCAAGGCTACATCGCTTAACCTCTTTTAACCACAACTTTCTTACATACATATGTACACATGTACATTGCATGCAGAGTACAGATATGTCCGGCGACCAGAGATTCCGCCGTCACTGTCACCGTTTGTGTCGTAGAAAACCCAACAAATCACGCAACATGCTCAAGTAAGACTCTCTCCAAGGTTTTTTTGTGTGGCTGCCAAGTCCAGCTCTTGAGCCTGCCAGCATTCCTGCAACTGCTTAAATGAGCCCACCGTTATGTCTTTGCCCTCCTTTCCAGGCGGATCAATAGCACACACCACCGGCGTCAGCTGCACATCATACGCACTTTGCTCCCTCTTTCCTTCCTCTCCTTTGCTCGCAGGTCCGTAGTTCTGTCGGTCATGTGATGGGCCACACCCTTCGGCGCCGTAGACGCATGCAAAGCTCGGATACGCAAAGGCCAGCCCCTCGTGGCCGCGAATAGCAAAGTCAAATTCACGGGTCTGCCATCCCTCGTATGGCTGTTTACGTCCGCGCAGCATAGTACCGTCAAACTGCGTCAGTGGGACACTGACTGCCATGTATTCCTTGTCGTAGACGAAATACAGACGCCCTAGATACCCGGAGATCGCTGCTAGGTCCCGGCCGGGTCCTGGGGGGTACACTGCGCCACGGGGGTGGATGTTGCCGCGGTCAGCCGTGAGGTCGAAAACGAACACGGCCGCGTCTGATTGCCGCCCAGCAAGAATACGCGGTGTGTGCGTGTCCGGTGCGATGTAGAAGGCTAGAGATTCCAGGCCCGCATTGCCGTTCGGCGTCGGTTCGGAAGTGGGGTCGGTGTCCTTCATGTAAGAGTCGACATCGTATTTGCGTTGTACGGCACCCGAGGTCACGTTGAAGGCGAGAATCGTGGCCGGCGATTCGACGCCCAGGTACACAATCTCCGAGAACTCGTGGTCAACGGCACAGCCCTCCAAGTCAATGCCTTCGCCGACCTGCCACACACACACGTCGCTGTAGAGATTTGTTCCGTCTTGTTCATCCGAAGATACCGGCAGCTGGGAAGCCGCATCGGTGAGCTGTTCACCCAGGACCTTCTGGTCCATATCGCGCTTTTGGGACTCAGATCTCGTAACCGAGTCTGTAGCTTCATCGGAATCTGCTTTTTCATCAAGATAGTGCCCTGGAATTGCAGCAAGTCGCCCGTTGTCGTCGACGATATATAGTGTCTGCGAGTCTGCATCCCACGAGGCATCGCTAGGCTCGAAGCCCTTTTCCGGGATGACATCATAGATGCTGTGGGATCGGCACTTTTTATCCATCTTCTTCTTCTTCTTTTTCTTCTTGTCGGTCATGCCGTACTTGTACTGTGTCCATTCGCCGGCTTTAGGCTGAGCTATATCGCGAGATATGTGTTTGGGCAAGCCAAGATCGAGCGACTCAAGACTCGGCATCGAATCGACCAAATTGTCTTTGCCCACCGAGCTACCTTTGATGGTCGGGGATCCGACGACCGTCCCGCTTAAGAAAGCAACGGCACATGAGTAGATATGTTGGGTGCGCATGGTTGAGGATAACGATGTCATGAGATCACCATATTTAAACAAAATAAGGTGAAGAAGCCGAGGTCTTCATCGCGGATTTCATCATGGATCTTATGGGGGCTTCCTCCGCGCTAAAAGAATCTGTCTATACCCTAAAACGGCATCTATCTAGGTAAGTTTTCGCCGCATTCAGGTTTCCGGATGTTGTTGAGGTCGTACGAGGCCGTCGCCCTAGCCTCGATCCGGCATCACGAGGGTATACAAGTAGGGTATACAAACCCTAAACCCCAGCAAAGACCTTTGTTGCAAGTCCCTCGTTCCATGAGTTGAATGAGAAGGTTAGTTGGGAACTCCTACGCATGGCCAGGTCTTCCTTCCTTCATGCCAGCTTAGGGCCATCTTAGTCTGTTGATATACGGAAATTGTTGAGAGCTGGACGGCTGCTGCGGCGATATTTGCCCTAATTATTGCGTGCTATGTTTTTTTACTTCGGGTTCAGTACGTTTGCTTCGTAGACAAGGCATTTGTAAAGCATTGAATTTTTTTTAAACCTACACAGGCGAAGAATCTACGGGTGTGGAATTTTTGCAAATAGCCGGAGTCCGTATAAATTGCGCACGAGGGCTTAAAGGGGATGACAAGGCGGCGGTACTTAGAGCTTGAGCTGGAACTGATTTTGCGGGAGTTACTACGCTATGTTGTTCAAACCCAAGTCCCACCCGTATTTGAAATAATGTGCTTATGCTGTTGGTAACAGATATACACTCTTGAGATGAGGACATGCTGATAGAAGGTGGTCAGATGAATTATGCCACAAACCTGTTAACCTGATACATATAAGTATGCCCGGAAAAAGGTTGGAGACAGGCCTGTCTGTCACGTCATGGCCAAGAAAGAAAAGAAAACGGCAGACAGTTACCCGGAAAAGAGGGGGAAAGACTAAAAGGAGCAATGGATAACATGGTTTGTAGCATTGGAGAGGTACTAATTTACATATACATATATATAGAGGGGCTCGAGAGGACGCATATATCTGTAGGAAGACAACAGGAACGAAGTGGACAACATACAGAAGTCGGGCGGGGGAAAACTGAAAGCTGGCAGGGCTAGAGCCGTGCCGTGACAAAACACAAAATACATATGTTGGCCAGCTAGTAGCAGACAATAGATTAGCAATACAGGATTAGGCGTATTATGCGAAACAGCGCGAGGAAGGACACGAAATATAAGACCAGAAGAGGAGAAAGAGGAAGCGCAAAACTAATAACACAGTACCGCACCAATTCTATATAGTCTAGAAATAGATGGGTCTACTACTAGTAGACGTCTTGCTGCTGAGGCTGTTTTGTTAGCGATCCGCCAGGAGTGCTTGGTGCGGTGTAGTACGGTGTGCTACGGTGAGGTTGCGGAATGTGGGTTGTAGTGGCTGTGGTGCCTGTAGTGCCTCCTGGGACACGCTTCTCGATAGGTGTAGAAAGTATTAGTCAAGTTTATTTTTTTCGTTCTCTGCCGCCTGTTGGCTAGAAATGGCCCGCTGTGAGCACATCCGTGCAGTATAGGGCTCTACAGATTATTCCATAGCCCGACATTTGCTTGACGTTAGACTTAGCTCAAGACCTACCATAGTTCTCTAGAAGTTGCGTTAGTAAAGTCGAAACGAAGAGTCAGAGACACTACTGCAACTACATATATATGTACATGTACTTATACAACTAGACTGACTGCCAACGACAAGGGATGCTTGGCCTTGGCTCAAGGAATGTTGAGGGAAGTCCCGCCAGGGCTGGAACTAGGCTACAGCTAGGATGAATCTTGATCGAAAACTTGCAATCGCGCTAGGCGATAAGTCAAAACCTAAGCTGCTTTCGACTATATCTGTACTTATACTAATAAGACGCATACGATGTATTTGTATGGCAAGCAAGAACCGAGGGTCAGTGCAAGAGAGCCAAGAAAAAGCCAAGCTACCAATACAACTATTTGTAAGCTAGAAATTACATGACGAGCGTTATAGAGGAATGTGGGATGTTTGGTCAGATAGCCGGTAAAATCTACAAGCAAATCGCTGATTATGATGTAAAATGCACTACCAAGACAACAAAATGAGGCGGGTCAGCATGCAGGCCGTGTCGGCTACTATGCTAGAGCCTTTTAGTTAGTCTGTCTGGCAATCAAGAGCGGTGGCTAGTCAGAGCTTTGATCTGCTGTTTTCTTGGTAGTAGTGGCAGTCTACTAGGTGGCAGGTAGTGTTGGCCACAGTGTTGGTTGTAGTGTTGGCCGCAGTGTTGGTCACATCAAATGCTAGGCCATTTTGAGATAGCCACAACGACACATGGAGCAGTCAGCTCATGGCATTTTCTGTCAAACGACATACATACATGTATATGTATGTATGTGTATACAGATACAGATACACTAGTAAGAAACCATCGGCAGCGCAGGTAATCGGCTATGAAGATGTCCACCTGCAGTGGCTCCGGGCTCTGGTCGCTGATCTAGTGTTTGGTCACATTTTCGCAGGCTCAGGGTTGCAGGCTCGCGTGTAGTGTGAAGGATTGCCAATGGAGAAGGAGAACGAGGAGGAAGAGGAGGAGTAGGAGCACCAGGACGGATTGGGGACAAGACACTCTGGGTGGCGCTGAGAAGGGCCTTTGTTTCTTGGCCTGCTGGCACAATAAACATATTACAACTACAACTAGCATTCATTGCAGTTAAATTGAAATCGTGGCCGAAGTCGTGGCCATAGCCGCAGCCATGGCAGTCGGGACGACTCGAGACGAGAGACGATAGAATGCCACGAGGACTCTCGAAAAAGAGGTCAGCTAGCCCATAGAAGCCAGATCAGATTGGCTAGCATTATGACGTGAACAGGCAGACCAAAAGCTTAAAACACCCGAAAGAAAAGAAAAAACAAGCTAGGGTGTAGTGTATATGTAGAGGCGGAGAAAAGAAGCTCGGCCGCAAAAACGCAATATCGTGATGTTATTCTCCGCGGCGCCGGTGCTGGAATTAGCAGGCACGACGTTTTGGGGCTATTTGGTTGGAGGGTAGAGAGAGAAGAAGACAAGAAAAAGGAAGGGGGAGAAATAGGAAGAGAAAAAGAGGAAAAAAGGAAAAAAATGACAAAAGCGCAAGAAAATAAAGAATTTGAGATTTGGCCAGCCCGGCAGGATGGATCTGGTAGTTGTTGTTTTTCCACTCTCAAAAAGGGAGTACTTGCCTTCCCTGATTGATCTCCTGCCGCTCACGAAACAGCAACGAGCAGCACTGCAGTTGTTTGCCAATTAATTAGCCCATAGCCAACCCTCACCGTCATATCTGTAGAAGCTTCAGAGCATCTATTCATCGGCAACCGGGCCTTGTTTTTCTGCTTCTGCATCAAGCGCAATTTGCCCACAAGCGCAGTCGGATCGAACAAACGAACGAACCCAGACGGCAGCTACCCATTTGCGGTTGTGTCTTTCCCCAGATCTCGTCGCTCTCTCCTATGCCAGGCCTGGCAGACACACCGCAGCTTCTGTTTTTGACGTGAGTTCCTTCCCAGCTTCACGCTGGCTCTGGCTCTGGCCTTCTTCTTTTCTCTTCTTCCTTTTCTTGTCTGGCTTTTTTTCTTCCTTCTTCTACACTCATTGCCGACAATCAACCAAATACAATCCACCAACTATCAGCGAAGAAGGCAGTCCAAGTTTGGCTGTTTTACCATCTGCTACCTCAGTTGCATCTGCCGGCTGTTTCTGGGACACGAGAAAAGTAGCAAAAAAAGATCTAAGCAGGTGCTAACTAACGAACAGACTTTTTTGGGTCGAAACAGCAGTCAGGCTAGTGAAAAAAAAACAATAATTTATATAAAAAAAGAGGAAAAAGAGAAAAAAAAAGCTTCAACTAAATCCCGCTGTTCACTGTAGTGATTCGATCCTAACGCTACGATCGACCTCCCCTCTCTCATTTTCTTCGTACTGCGCAGCCATTTGCGCTCATTCTGCCCTTCTAAGCTCCAGATCGAACTCTTTGGCCCAGTAGTCAGGCCAGCCTTTTCATCAACCGGCTCTCTCCATCTCTCTGGCGCCTCCGACTTCCCGCTGTCCTTTGCGCCGCTTGATCCAGCTCTCACTTCATCCCATCGTATTGTATCCTTCCCAGGCCAGACACTCGGAGTCGGAAGCTCACGTGAGTCCCGAAACACCGCACCCAAGGATACATACCGAGCCAACCTTGAGAGCCCGTTGGTTTTATGCAGCAAAGCCTGCACCTAAATACAATAAACACGCTACTTTTAAGCCAAATAGTCTATCCGCTTCTGCACGCTTGCTGCTTAGCTGTGCCCTCAGCCCTGCTCACTCTCTCTTCCTCTCTCTTCCTCTCTCTGTGCCCTCGTCTACTCCCCGGCTAGTTGGTACTATAGACCAGGAGGCTGTTGCCCCCCGGCTCTGACAACGCATATTCACGGACCCGAGCACCTACTAGGCTAGCCATCCTAAACACAGCTATTGCTGGCTGCTGCTACCACTACCGCTGCCGAGCTGGCCCCATCGCCTGTCCTTACCAATCTTCTTTTTTCTGCCGCCGTTATGCCCGATCGTGACCTGTCCGATGCTGCGCCGGAAGACCCGGCCTTGGCCTTCAAGCTCACCCGAGGCACATCGTGTGTCCTGTGCCAGCAACGCAAAGTCCGCTGTGACAAAAATAAGCCATGTGCCAATTGCGTCAAGGCTGGCATTGAGTGCAAAGTCATCCCTCCCGCACCACCACGCCGTCGTAAGAAGCGTCTCCAGGAAAAGGACCTTGTAGAGCGTCTTCGAAAATATGAGACCCTTCTTCAGGACAATGGCATCAAGTTCGAGTCTATCGCCAGTGATTTGAAAATGACTGATTCTACCGCTTCTGGGCCCAACGACGAGGGTGCTAATGATATCGATAACGACTTTGAAGGCCTCAAGGCGTCTGCTAGTCCTGCTGGTATCAGTGCCAGTCCAGAGGCTGATGGCAGTGGTCGTAGAGGCTCGCCTGGAATGTAAGTGGTTAGCATGTCATGACAATGTCTTGTCAAAAAAATCAGTCTTAATGTTTCTTACCCATTTATACGTGCCATGATTCTAGCGGCCAAACTCATGTCTTACTAACCACGACTCAAATTTATGCTTACCAGAACTACTGTCCAATGGTTTTCGTTCCACAGAGAGGTATGACCACACCCTATCCCATCCTCCAATCAGCAAACAGTAGGTATACCAGCGATGCTAACACCACATTATCAGTTCCTGGCTAGTGAAGAACTGGTCCGTGATTCTTCTGATGACGATGAGACGGAAGGCTCTCGCATCCACCGCACATTTGACATGATGTATGAAAGCCAAGATAGCTTTCCTTTCTTAGTTGGTAGCTCGGAGAGCCCCGTAACCCATTTACACCCTCATCCATTCCAAATCTTCCAGTTATGGCAGGTTTATATCACCAATGTGAATCCTCTACTGCGTATATCCCATGCACCAACAACTCAACAGCGCGTTATCGAGGCCAGTACCCAACTAGACACCGTCACCAGGGAGACCGAGGTTTTGATGTTCGCCATATATTTTGTCTCCATCAATTCAATGGATGACGAGGCCTGCATGAAGATATTCAGTCAACTACGACGGCCACTTCTCGTCAAGTATCATAGCGTTTGCCAACAAGCGCTTATCAACGCCGGATTCATGCGGACTAGCGATATCACTGTTCTACAAGCCTTCACATTATACCTTGTAAGTTTGATTTCTACACAAACACTCCATCATGTGCTTCGACAAAAGAGTCACTAACATATGTCATCGTAGATCTCCGTCCGCCAGTTCATGGATCCCCGTCAGATTTACTGTCTCACGGGGATGGCTATTCGTATCGGCCATCGTCTTGGCCTACATCGTGATCCTGCTGTATTTGGAATGACCCCTTTCGATGTTGAGATACGGCGTCGCCTCTGGTTTGCCTTAACTGTCTACGATCGTCGACTTGCCGAGATGGTCGGCTCAACAGTATCTGCTGTAGCGATTGCCGGGGACTGTAAACCTCCACTCAACATTAACGATGCTGACCTGCATATAGACGGCAAGGTAGCTCCTGCGCCACATGTCGGGCCTAGCGAAATGATATTCGCACTATCACGATATGAGTTTGGTCTTGCCACTACAAGCAATTATCCACGACAGCCTGAAGTGCGTGATGCTCCATGGCTGCAAGAAAATGAACTCAATGAGGGTACAAGTTCACATACCCCACGGCTCAAAATGGAAGACAAATCATCGGCCATTCCGACTGTCACTCTGCCATTCCACGGGGGTTTAACCTGGACCTTGGATGGCTTTGCCCAACACATTGAACAGACATACATTCGCCATTGCGATCCCAAGATCCCGTTACACTTTTTTACGACCACACTCGCGCGGCAAGCACTATGTAAGATGCGAGTAATAGCGTTTCTCGTACGCATGAGTACTAGCCTGCGCCAGTCTGGTCCATCGAGCTCCCTCTGGTCTCAATCATCGCCGCTAAATGCGGTCGAACGTGAAACGCTGTTCTTAGAAGCTATACAAATGATCGAATACGACAATGTCATCCACGCAGCCGAGAGCTTGAAGTGTTACAAATGGTTCACATATATCCATTTCCCGATCCCGGCATACATGTTTCTAGTAGCAGAACTACGTCGGCGCACTTCGGGTGCCATGGTTGACCGAGCCTGGGACGCCATCACAGAGAATCAGGAGCACCGAGGGGCCTCCAACATGCTTCACAGTCCACTTCACAATGCCTTTGGTAATCTGTTCTGTAAAGCTTGGGATGCGTACGACGCTGCTCAGCGCACACGTGGCGCCAAGGTACAGACTCCAGCATGGATCACAAGATTACGGCTCCACGTCGAGGCACGCAAGGCAGCCAAGGCAGCAGCGAAAGCCGGTGCAGCACCTGAGATGGCGGTATCAGCGGCGACGGCACAGGCTAATGCTAGCGCAGTGATGCCGTCTACTACAGAAGGTATCTCTTTGTTTGAGATACCTATCAAGCCTGACCCTAGACTTTTGCCGCCGGGCAGTGGCATGATGTCTGGTGGTGCAGTATCTAGCACCGGCATTCCAGGACAGACACGCACGCATGATGCGGACTGGAACATCGCTATGAATGATTATCGGGACATGTCAGCATATAGCATGTACCCAAACCAGCCTCAGTAGCGAAAGGAGGTAAAAAGATAGATTGTATGATTCTATACGACATAGAAGTACGAATGGGATGTTGGTTTGTTTATATTCATTGTTGTTTTTGGGGTTTTTTGGGTTTTCGTTGAAAACTGGGGTTCGAGACGGAGTTTTGTTGGGTCACCATATCTAGAACGAGAGGCAAGACGGAAATCTTAGATTGCACGAATAGGTATTATGTATCGCAAGTGCGCATTGTATGAGTACCCGAAGTTCGATGTACTATGTTGATATATATATAACGACAGTCACTATACTAGCATTTACTTTTATTTTTTTCATATGTTTATAATAGTGGTAGTTAGAGTTATAATGAGTGATTGACACAGTAATATAGAATGCAGAGAACTAGCTTAGTTGGTATGTGAATGCAAATTCTATACACAACCGCATAAATGGTATCGTAGATGGGTACTAGTGATGAGTGATGTAATATGTAGTCACTATGTCATAGTCACTATGTGGTAGATATATGAAATGTAAAGATGATTATGATGTGAATGAAATGGGAAGTTGTTCGTGGTCTCGTTAGTAGGATATAAAAAAGAATATAGGAGAAATCGAGAGGAGGGGCATGGAAGAAGAGAAAAACGAATCAGATGACAGAAAAGGCTTATATATATATATCCATAAAGCCAGATAGAGATGGAAGGGGGGGAAAGGCTGGGAGGTGAAAACAAAGCATATAAACGCCAATCTAAAGCAAATAGAAACGAAAGGAAAAGAAAAGGCGCCAGGGCCGGCCTGTTATGTTTGATGCTTGGAGAGAAAAGGAAGTGAAAAGACTGTTCGTAGATAATCGTAATGGAAACGGTTGAAGTTTCTGGCGTAGGGGGGGGGGGGTTGAAGAGGATATAGGAACGGAACTCGCTGAAAAGCGATACGGGGGTCGATAGAGAAGAGAATGAACGAAATATCGGTGCTTTGACGGGCTTCGCAATCGAGACTTGGGAGGAGACAGGAATGATAAGGGGGGGTTCCCTTGCTATCAGCCTGTAGGTGTGATGTTCAATCTAGATCTGATAATACTATCAGATTAGAAGGTCAATATCATGATGGCGTCTCGTCTTCCATTGGTTTCTGAGCCCAGATCGACGACCACCACATATAGCCATGAACCTCATGATCAGCCAGCGTCATGCGGACCTTATCCATCAAGCGAGCCGCCTGCTCCTCATCGATGCCAAAATCTTCAGGCTGGGCCATGGCAGCAGGGAAGAAGCCCTCGATTATATAATGCATATAAACGCCTAGTTCGCGCTCTTTGAAAGCCTGTGGCCAGTCACCGATGGGAACCTTGCGGCGCTGTACGTGGATGTTGGTGAAGCCGGTGGCCTCTAGAAGCTCGGGGAGAGAGTCGACGACATCCAAGTCCCAGCCGTAGGTGTGGCCAAAGACTTGTGATATTAGGGCTATCAGCTCGTTCGGGGCGTAGTTTGGCGGTATTGTGTCGTCGTCGGAGACGATGGGCAGAATGCCGTTTTGGAGTTCGAACCAGCCACCAGGCTTGAGGTTTCTATCGATGCCACTGTTAGTTTTACGTGAGGAAAGAAGAACATGGAGGACATACTTGAAGGCTGATTTGATAAACGCTGCGGGATTCCGCAGCGTCTGCACGACACAGCGCGCATGAATGTAGTCTGAGTCGGCGTAAAGCGCTGGCCATTCGGCTTCGAGATCGTCAACTCGCCAGGTGACGTTTGGCGGGTGATAATACGGCTGGACACAGGATAGATCGATGCCTGTTACACTTGCCGATGGGAACATGTCGCCCACTAAAACCATAGGGTTAGCCTTCTGTATCACCTGTGGCTGTTTCTTGTTCCTGCTTACTATCAGTCGCCCAGAGGCCGCTGCCCGTTCCCAAATCTAGGATCTTCTGGGGATATTCGCCAATGGGCGCCAAGAATATATGGCCGTCCAGGCGTTCTTTGACCATTATGTGCAGATACTCCTCACGGAACATTTCGACATCGTCGTTTGGCAATGGATATCTCCCTTCGATGAAGGCCTGAAAGCGCCTATATGCCGTACTGTTAGAGATGCTGCATGCTATTTGAGAATAGTTCGAATGGACGTACCGGCCTTGGCGAAATGTGTTGACTTCATGGTCAGAATCTATAGATGTAAAGCCAGACGAAGTCATGGAACCGCCGTAGTCGGAAAGATCATCTCGAGCCATATCATCCGATGACGACATGGCCAAGATCTGGTTTTCGCAAATACGAGGAGCGTAGTTGGTTGGATGGGTCGAAAGGATAGAAAGAGATACGCAGAGCAAGAGTATCGATCGAACTGTATCGTCTTTAGCTAGCAAGAGTGCTGGGTAGAAATGATACAAGATGTCTAGAGACAACGGTGTGCTATATTATCATATCGGCGTGGCAGAGCGGCTCCAAGGCTGTAAGAGATTCCAACCACTAGGCTTTGCGGTGACCGAAGAAGCATATGTGAAGTTATGGGAGAAGTGCTTGTATGTCGCAGACGTTGTAGAGGCGCTAAAGATCAACGGTGGAGGCTTGTGAATCTCAATATCGGAGCTCGTTTTTGCAGCGCTAAAAGAAGCCTTTGCAGTAGTCTATTAGGTGACGATCCACACAGTAGCGGATGGACATCCAAGTAGTTGATATCGAGCTGAAAAGAGAGGCGGACGGTGTGGTCTTATATCATAGAACGTAGTCGGACTCGGGGAAGATGAGAGAAATGACCTTCTGTCGTAAATTCGAGAAAGAAAAGCAAAAGGTCGGATTAGTTATCAAAGTACAAATCAAACAAAGCTACAAAATAAAAAAGAGGAACAGTTCCAAATAGTCGGTAACGGATTCACTATTGTTCTTATAACAATAGAAAAATAAATGTCGATAAAATGCAGATCAATGACAGCTGTTGCTGGACAAATGAGAAATTGTGTTCAGATGGCAAAATAAAAACAACGAAGAAATGTGAAAACGAAAAAAAAAACAAGATTGTTTATAAAAAAATAAAAATTTTGAAAACGAAAGAATATATTCCCAATTATCGTTCTTTCAAGTTATCAAGTAGTAAAACTTCCCTCCCAGACCTTGGTTAACTTGACTTTGACTGCTTAAATAGGGAAGGAAAAAAAAAAGAAAAAAACAGGAAGCAGAGAAAAAAGAAAAAGAAATAAGTGTTAACTAGATTAGACCAAGGGCATGAAAGTTAAAAACAAATTTGAGAATATGGTGTGGCCCCCCCAGAAAAATGATCACAATAAATCATTGCAATAAATCATCCAATATTATTTACAAAGAGACACAAAAAATATAAAAAAATAAACCCCGTAGCCGCAAAGCCAAGTACTCATAAACGTAACCACCCCCAGTTGAAGTTCAACCAGTTCAAAGCTCGAGCCAGCCCCAAGAATGTAACATGTAACTACAACTACATGTATATGTAGCTATGGGACTTGTACGTATTCCTTCTCTGCCGTGCTCTATAGCAAGGCCAGCTGGGCCATAGAAGAGTGTAGAAGCAGGAGAACAAGGCAAGCTACATATCAAACAGCCACTCAGTGATATTGGAAAGCTGCCCATGATAGCTGAGCTGGAGCATATACACAAGTTCTAGCAATTTATAGATAATGTATATCATTTACCAGCTTCCAATACACACATGTCCTTCGACTGGCTAACTCCAAGAAATCGGGAATCCATCAGTTGTATACTGTTCCTTACAACATGGTAAGGAATGCTCCGGTAGCAACAACCGGCCAAATGATCAGGATTATTCGTCATTGTGGAAAAAAAACTCCAAGTCTACCAAATTCATAAATCAAATCCACCAATTTAACAATATTTCCCAGACGTGGCGAAGTTTGTCGGTCACTTCGTTTGGGTCAACCTAGCCAAGAGAGGGGATTGCAACCAGATTTTCAGATACAGCCAGGCGACAATCTTCAGCTCGGTGGTTATTCAAGGGCTCAAGGATTCAAAATAGAGAAAGAAGCCTTTACTTGGTGAAAAACATATACAAAGCAAAAAGTCCAATAAGTAGCCCACGCCTAATCATGGAATTCTACTAACCAGGTGTTAAGATATCTCTGGTCTCAAGTATAAATTACATACATATACATATACATATGCTTCAATATGCTTCTCGAACTGATCAGTCATACGTATATGATGTCGAGATATCAACGAGAAAAACTCCCAAAGGAATTTCTTACGTATACCAGAAAAGGCATTTCGTTCATTTCTCGAACTCGCAATCTCCTGGTCTAGTTCCATAGACCCAAGCCTATTCAAGGCTTCTTCTTTCCTTCTCACTAGTAAATTCACTTCACCAAATACAGCTTTCCCGGCATATTGGGAAGAGCAGGGATTCTGGAAAGGAAATAGAAGAGAGAAGGGGGGAGCCAGCTACATAGGTAAATAATGCTATTTCTACAGTAGTTAACCAAATTCCAGCCGGCACTAATCCTGTATTTTCTCTCTGCATTTTTTTTCTCTTCTCCAAAAACGGGCAAGGAAGCAACGAACAAGTCAAATGGCTCCCCTACCAAATAATACCCTTCATGGACCCCCCCCCCTCATCTCAGTCCTTCTATCCTCAGGCTCCAAGTTAGTGATGCTGTATTATGTCTTCCAAGGCCAAGCTTAGATAGGATAACAACGTCCTAGTCTGTCAAATCTCTACAGGAAATCTCTATATGCTGGTCGACTTGTTCCTGTTCAACTGCCAGCCTTGTCCACGGTCACTTCTTCCGCGTCTCACCTTCCATAAGGCCTTGGGATGGCCTGACTTTTTGCCCTGCCCTTGTTCTACCCCTGTCTCGGCCTAGTAGCTTGGCCAATTTATCTGTTTGTTTTGTTTGCTGTCCACCTTAAGTTCCCTTTTTTGGGATTTTGCCAACTGACTATATACGTATACAGCTATTGTTATATCTTCCCCCTCTTTCCCGAACTCGATCCCAGCAAGCGGTTATCATTTTCTACCCAACTACGCTTAATTATTAATGAGGGGGGCTAAGGCTTTCTTTTCCTTAGTTCATTATTATTCTTGTTTTTCTTGTAATGTCGATCGTATTCCCAATCCATAAGATGAACAGCAACAAATGAATCGTCAATAAAACCGCGCTGGGACTGGCTTTAGACTTGGTGGGAGGTAGCAATAAAAATGGCAAGTTCAAAACAAGAGCGTCGGGTACAATCTAAAGAAACAGTAGCAATACATAGATTCATAGTCATATCATAAGCTAATGGACGTCGCCATCTAATATGCCATCTATAAAGTACAACCAAGCAATAAACGCCTCATGAACAAGCGGCCACTACTCATATCATCAAGAATAGGCAACAAAATAGGTTCCCGTTTAAATCCTCGCTCCCCCCTCACTATTCATGTTTTTCCTACACTTTGGACCGCCGCACCAAGCGGGCTAAACACAGGCATAAGATAACATGAGAAAACAAGGCATGATCCGACCTACCGGGTCGAGAAACCAAGAAGGGGTATGGGTCCATATATATCAAGACACTAATATGTAATATGTAGCCATACTGTCCTTCGTCTCTTGCTCACCTACATTAGATAGTCACACTGCAGGACTGGACCACACAACACATCGTCGCCCGTGGCACTACATGAGACACATTTCTTCCTTGGGCTACTGGGCCCATGCAATTTCTCGGTTGTCATCAATGAAGGGATCATCCTAGAACGGTCTAGATGGGGAATCTGAAGAAGGGTCGGATATGATGGGCGGTTAGCATCACCGCGGCAGGACCACGTTTCCAGGAGCTTTCCGAATCGAATGAAACGGGAGTGAATGAGCATTTGTACATGTTGTAGACCATTAACAAAGCGTTTAGATAAGTTGAGTGTGGTTATCTTTTGATAGCATGGAATTTACAAAACGGACAGTTACATGCGTTAGGGTTACCGACCCTCCAACTATTCTCACCGCTCATTTTAAACGTATATGGGACTTGATGTATCAGATATTCCTAGAAAGTTAGTCAGACAAAGCGACCCGGTGGCTCGGGTCACTATAAGCAAGGAAATTGCCAGGAGGCATCACAGCAAAAAACCGTAAAATATGCCACTAACCAAAGCGCAGTTATAGATCGACCTAGTACGTTTATTTTTGTATCCCGAAGAAGACAAATCTTTCGAGGACAAGATAGAAAGACAGGTGCTGGAAAAATAAAAAAGCGAATAAAGAAGATTGTAAGCCTTTTCGGCCAATCTCGGATCGAGGAAAGGCCGTGTGTATACATGTACAAGAATGGCCTCATATAATGTTAGACTGTATCAGAAAGGAACGGACAGGAAGTATCACAGCACTCTTTACCGCTATTTGGCCGAGATCCGGGACTAAGGCATAGTTATATATGTATAATTTCATCTAATTCATATGCTTACCTGCAGGATGCTCGGCTGGAACCGATGCGCTGGTCGAGGCTGACTAAAACAAAAACAAAAAAAGAACAAACCACAGCATAAGCGTGATCTTGTTGGTTTGGATTTCTTCGTACGAAGGAATCAAAAGGAAAATTATCCTGCTCTGTTCTGCTTTGCATTGCTCGTCCCGGCATAATGGTACGGTAACGGGACAAAAAGGAAAAAAAAAAAGAAGAAAAAGAGCCGGAGAATGAAGATACCAGTGATATATTGGATCGGCTGGGGTAATAGCAGTATTATATTATACGGGCTGGCTGTTTCTTTCCCGCCTCCCCAAAACCTGGTACTGCCAATATAACTTAGATGGCTCTCGATCCATAGTTTTCAATGTCAGTCCGGAAATGGTACAGAACCCGCTATTGTGGCTGTCCTTGCGTTTTCAAGATGACGTTCTTGTGTATAACAAAACCAAGTCTTGGGGGTAGGAATTTCTATTGACTTGAAACGGTAGACTTGGTCCGTCCGGAAGATTATCATTGGGCCGGGCTCCGAGTATATGGAATCGACAAAGCGTCAAGAATCTCTCTCTTTGGGGTTGTCGAAGGGATATTGCTTGAAGAAAGGTCACTTCAAAGTAACTTGTTAGCCCATCCACCTGGGATCATATATGCAGCTGCAGCTGCAGAGTCCTTTTGCTCCCTTTTCATGTTGTCTCATGCTCATGGCTAAGAACGGCCCGCCCAACAGAAAAGAAAAAAACCGACCTAAACTGCGCTTGCTAAGCTTTACTGCATGCTTTCTTTGCACTATCAGTAACTAATACGTATATCCCACATCCACGAACGGGAGTAAAAGAACTCAAGCCCTGTTTTCTGACCCATACACATGCCACCGATTTGAAAGCACTACTAGGGCTGGTATAGTAATAGAGGAAGTGAAACTAGGCGCTGTATGGTGCCCTCATGCTTACTTATTACGACCCTTGGCTGTTCGTCCATATGAGGCAATATAGCAAGGAAACCGGCATCCCGACATCTTTTTATCTTCTAAAAAATTTCCTTTCCCCTTAACCGCGTAATGTCGCCTTCTCCAAAGTTACTAGTGACGCAATAATACAGATGAAGAGCTATCATTCCTACTATTAGAATCTCGCCATCTCAACGGACATCGGCCTCCCTGGAATTCGATGTTCAAGTTATACATATTTACATACAAAGGGCAAAATCAAGTGTAAATATTATGCATTGATATCTAGTCTCGTGGGTATTCTACTTCAAAGATGCGGCTCACTGAGAAAAAAACCAAGACCTCAATGGAACTAGCCTAGGCCTATGTTTGGTTTGCATGTGCAACTGATAATTATGTTGAGGTAGACTTGGACCGTTGCCTGCTAGTGGATTTCTCCCGTTTCTGGCCTTGAAGACTGTTGATATTCGTTCGACTGGTTAAGAGACAGCTTGACAAGAATGCTAATTTTTCTTCTATAGACTCATTTGTTCACTCATACATGTCAATTTCTAGTCGATCTCACGAGCTCGGTCAAGGGCCCTGGTAGACTGACCTTACAATTATAGTGAGGATTCTCGTACATACAATTGTAAGGTGTGGACTAGCACCCTGAACTTACCATTTAGTGGTTATTTCCGGAGCTAGGATATCATGCTGATTACGACTATTTGTTCCTATCTCTTCGCCTGCCCTGCCTGTAAGCTAGTGCTAGTGATCTTGGAATAAAGATGAAAAAGTAAAGAACTACTACATCTTACTCCGGAAATGGATGCCGTATAGGAAGGAAGTCAAATGTCAATTACGGGAGAGTTTTCTCTGGTTGTGACAATCAAGGATTCATAGAGATAATATTGAGGTCATGGTAAATAGAGACTATGGGGGTCGAGAAGCTGGCTTGTTGATTTTCCTAACCCGGGATATTGCTACGTATCTTATGTATATAATCGTTGTAACAAGGCTAAATTGAGACTTCTCAGTTATCACTGAGTTCTTGCCCAGAGCTAACTGAGTTAGTCTGGGAAGACCTGTAGACTAGCCACTTGAGTCGGCATAATAGGAACACTTGCACGAGCAACCGTTAATACCGCTGGTAAATACTTTGTAATGTCATATCTTCAAGCCCTAGCTGATGGAGATTTGCTTCAGCCAAGCCAAGGTCTATAAGCACCGCAATGGTAGATTGCCTTCTTCAGTTCACCAACGTACATATATAATAGTAGGGTGGGCATTGATTGCACTAAGCGGGTTTAACGGGAAATGCGACTTTAATATTGGTACTAGTATTGTCTGTCCCGTACAAAAAAATCCATCCGTGTCCTGAAGCTTCTGCATCATACATACATATATACATGTGAGATGAGACCCTTTGAACCAATCTTGGTCGTTACTAGCTGGTCAGCACATTGATGTGACTGATCCTGATACATGAAGATCACGGCTGAGATCCAACTATATCGGGAGGGCTCAATATTGTACGCTAAAGAAGGGCACTGCTAGAAAAGAAGGTTAATCAACCTTGGTGCGCGAGTGCATGGGGGTCTCTCAATGCCAACAGACTCGGTAAGCTCTAGGCCGAGCAATCATTCTTGAAAGAAAGTATGATGTGAGAATTATATCGTGGAGGAAATAAAAGTACAGATTCACATACATGGTGACTGGGATTGATCTGACTGGAGAATTTACTGATATATATTGTTACATTAATCATGAAGTTACAGCTACTTATAGTGAGTTAGGAGAATTCTTAGTTGTAATAATATGTCATACACTTTTAAAGACGGAAAAAGGTCAAAAGGCAAAACGACTCAGTGAGGCAAGGGTCAGTGCCAGGGAAGGTATAAAAAAAACCCATAGTTTATATATTTTCTTTTTTTTCACACTAGAGCGTTGCTTATGCTTCGTTGTTTATTTTCTCCGGCAAACTACGTAGTCACCTAACGGCCGTAAGTATAGGAGCAAAACGAGAAGTGCTATATGTAGACAGAAGAGCCAAAGACAGGTCTAGATCAAGGCCTGTAGAGCGTTGGAGATGCCAAGAGTGCAGTATATACTGAACTGACGTTCTGGCTGTATGTCAAATGTACGGAAAGCTCATTTATGCCTCAATGCCCCCAAGAAACACTTTATGAAAGTGTATAGGGTTGGCCCTTCTCTACAGCTCCCCAGGTAGAATGGAGAGCGAATGGGGTAAATGGCTATCATAAAGGGAAAACCAGGTTGTGATAAGCCTTGGCTAGACTTAAGGCAGACTTGGTTTGAATATTATGAAGGCTATGATGCTTACCTCATCGCATGAACAAACAAATGAGCCATAAAAGCTCAACTATGATTGACTTCTTTGCTTAAATGAGTTATACTGGCTGCAAAAGACTCTGAGGCAAATTCTGCTATTTAGCTGTTTCCATTTTGCTTTGCCGGCGATTTCCTTTATAGGATCGACTAAAAAGAGTAGGAATGGGTAAAACGAGACGAAAAAGGCCGCTGATGCCGTTCGCGCACTGGAACAATGCTATTGTGCTAAACAGTACCCACCTAATCAAACAAGAACTACATATACTCGAGGACGAATATGGCAAAAAGTAGCTACTCCGAAATTATAGGCGGCTTTCAGCGCCCGCCACACTCATAACGAACGGAAACTGCCATGCCATAGTAGAAGATAATTAAGGAAAAAAAAAAAAGATGATGTCGGCCCCCAAAAAGTCCGTGTACCGATGCGGAAAAGAAAAACAAGAAAATCAAATAACAAAGAGCTGCCAAGTCTGATTATGGCCTGATTTTTGTTTCGCCAGCAGTATGTTTGCTGGGCTGTTGCTACCGTCCTTGCTTTGATACTGCCCGTATCCACTTTAGAGTCGCCCTACTAGCCACTTGAGCCTGTAGGCGCCCGAAAATTAGCTAATATAGCCTTGTTGTTGAGCCGTTCCTGTCCCTGTTCTTGTTGTTGCTTGTCCATGATGTTTTATACAGGCATATAATTACGGAAATCTATACTGACTTTCTCTCAATCTTGGTTGGATTGTCTCTTTTCCTTGTAGCTCTGCCGTTCTTGTCTCGCTTTATTTTCTTTTCGTTCTGCGCCGTCCGAGAGCAACCTTGGAGGCATAGTGGCCTGTGATTTACAGTAAATACCGAGCCTCAAGTTGTGTGTGGTGAGTCGAGAGGAAAGATTGCTGGAAGGGAAAAGAGAGAGTTGAGAGAAGATGAGTGGAGGAAAGAAAGCTGAAGAAGGGGATAATACACCCTGGGCTGAGAACGCTATGCTATACAAAGACGACAAACCACGGAGATTTATTTTCTTCAAGCAAGCTAGCTCTATGCGTATTCTGGGGAAAACTACTAGTAATAGAACAAACGGCCGAGAAGCAGGTTCTCAATCATGTAAGATAAGTCTTGCCTCTTTACTGTATCCACTATCTGCTAACGTCTACGATCGGTCTTGCGACCACTTGCAGATGTTGGACGGGTGGTTGGGATGGAAAACCACCCGTCTTTCCCGTCTTCTGGTCGGGTCTTGCATGTGTCCATGTGCTCTATATGCAAGTGCTGTTGCATAGTACCAGTTATAGAAGCTGATTCTTATCTTCTAAGAGATGGTATCGTACTTTAGCATCCGAATGACTAAACAGCACCATGTGTTTGCTTAACTTGACAGTCTTGAATCAACAAGATGAAGCATTTGTTAGTTAGCCTGTGTTGTTTTTCCATGTTTTTTCTTAGTATCCTTGTATCTTATACTAGGTTTCCGGTTTTCATAGTTCCCCGGGCCAAGTTCCCCGGTCATCTACATATTATGTCTTTTTTTACTATTTCCTCTTGTCTCTCTTCGATGGTTTCTCGTGTCATACGGATTGAAGCTAGTATCCGTAGAACGTATTCGTAGCTACAAATAGACCCAATGATTAAGTATTGAGTGAAGAAAAGACCCTCGAGAAGCACGGGCTGCCTTCGACTCATTTCCCATGAGCAACCGCCAATTACTTAAGCCAGGCTTTTTTTTGATTTCAATGAACGGGACTGGATCGCTTGAGAAGACTCAATGGGTCGATTCTCTCATCTTTCATCTCATGACCCAAGGTAAGGAACCCCTCGGTGTCTGTATTAGCATCATGAAACTTGATCATTGCACCTTGCTTCTTGCTGTCTCTACACTCGAACGCTATAAAAGCTGTTCTAGACGGGTCTGTATTATCTCATCCCTTCATCATGATACATGTATATATGTCTTGTATAATAGTCCCCTCAACATCGAGAATGTATATTACTATAGACTCTAGGTGGTCTTAAACTTTCGAGCAACTGTTGGTCTCTCAATGAGGTCATGCTGTAGCATATTATGCTTGACGTTTTTGTTTTACAGATATCGTGAGATTTCCATAGCCATGCTGATTTACTCTATGTCTACACTTCCGAGATATACGCGATTAGTCTCCGAATAGTCCGACCAAATTATCTGATCAATAGGTATTTAAGCTAGAGGTATCTTTTTTTTTTTTTTTTTATGTACGTCCCATATACTGGGATTCTTGGCATCCGTTGTTTCTGGGGGGAATCAAGCTCGACGGAAGAAATGCCCTATGACATATAGCAAACATGTTAAACTATTATTCTGGGGTTATTAATATCGGGCTTAGACCCATCCTAGTCTTCATTCACGCAAACGATCCGATGAGCACAGCAAACATATGTATTTGAGGTAATGTGTGAATATTAGGACATGCCATGGTGCACAAGTAGGCTAGCTCGAGCCAACGACTGCCCTTGGAAAAATTGTGTATAATGAATTGGCAGACTGATACTTTCTTTCGACACATTTGTCTATCTATATATTGACGATCGGCCGGTCGGATAATAGCGATGCCAGTTCATTCTAGTGCAATGTTTTCTTGTTATAATAGAGCGTTTTATAAGATTGGCAAATGAGCTGATAAAGCCAAAAGACGAATATAAAAAACAGGCGAGAGATTGTTTTGGGTCACCGATCAGCTAGGCCATTCAAAGCATTGGACACGGGAGTAGACGCCGTGCCTTATTTGAGCCCGTGTGTGGCACCTTCTAAAATGATCTTAAATGAAGGACTAGAATCTGCGTCGTAAGAATAGACAGTCATCTTCGCTGGCGTATCAATGCATGTAGTGAACGAAGCATCGATAATAGTAGTAAGTCACTGTGCTGGCGGTTATGGCAAATGCATACTGGGTATTCCGATGGCCTCATCGCATATACCTTCTAGTTCGGTGTCACAGCGTTGAAAAGAGCATGTACTTGAAGAAATGAATATATCAGAGATAATGTAGGCGGCCGCAGGCGGCCACTTTCAGCCAACTTTGACTTAGATTCCAACTACATGGTCATGGCAACTGACACTTGGATCAGAACATCGGATAGAGTCCAAGCCTCTCGATTTCGGGTTATTGCGTACAACTTTGGCGATGAAGGAACACACATGGGCAGAGGGATTCTACGTGTACTCAGACCAGACACCACAGGCTGCATATGATAATATATATAAATGCTACATGCCACACATATAAATATAGATATATTTCTATAGGTTCCATATAGTGTATTGCATGCTGTCTATGCTGACCGCCTTGTACAGAGTATTTGCGGACGATTATTTCGACATACCACTTGTAGACCGCCGCTAGTGTTGCATTGCTTGAAAGTCTGCAGAGACCAAAGAGAAGGTTGTATGCAGGAGGTCAATAGTTGGAGTGTCGTTGTTTGTACTATAGCTTGGATACAGAACCCTGTGGGTAGGCCGACGTTTTGAGCATCTTGTGGAAGTCTGCATTGGATTTGACTGTGATAAGATATGTAAATGTACTTGGTCTGAGAGTGAATATCTGAAGCTTGGATTAAATTGCCTATAATGAAGGTGAGTAAACCAATAACTCGGCGATAGTCAGCGCCACACTAACGCCATTAGCCACATGTTTATCCCAAAGAGGCCATAGTAGGCCCCACTTCATAACGCGTTAGCATCTTCTTTGTGCTTGCCCAGGCGCGTTTTCAGAGACCAGCCAACTTAAGTGAAAAAAGAAGGCGCGACGTTCTTCAAAGTTGGAAAGCACAGGCAAAAAAAGGTCAAGGGCGGGGACTAGAACAAGCAAGAGGGCCTAAAGTGGGACAATACCATGACAATCGCATTCACCATAGGAACCGAAGACAAAAACAACAACTAAACGCCATCTGCATTTCTGTAGACATTGTTTACTGCATAGTTGAAAACTTCAAAACCTGATCTAGGTTCTAGTGCCGTTGTTGACTTATAAGAATTATACTTGCATTATTTCGAATAGAGACGGGGTTTGGTTTCATTTGGGGCAGCTACTCTACACAAGGCAGGAAGGAGGAGAACACAAATAGACGAACATAACATCTTCACATTCATATTTGGCTCCTGCCCTGCAACTGGTCCGCCGGACCTATCACGTTCTGTCTTTTTTTCTCTCACCCGCCATCGACCTCCTTGTGATAGAACGACAAGAGGTGGCCTTGCTATCAATTCCGACTTTTGTCATCTCCATCATCGTAACGAACTTCGATTTTCGCTTGTCCGCTAGAGATCTGCATCGTGCCGCGATCTCGTTTGCGAATTCCGCTCCGTCCTTTGGCCGCCGATTCTCTATAACTACCACTATCACTACTGCTATCACTACTACACCTTCCGATACCATCGCTCAGTCACCAGTGCCGCAGCCTAGCTTCATATCGACTTGATCTCAGCTACGATGTATCTCCCGCGGGATCTACTAGCCAAGCTCTACGTACAACTGCAGCGTTCTCGACACCCGCTATCACCACCCGTCCTGATCCTCGTAGCTCTAGAACCCGATGCTCTCTGTGCCTGTCATATCCTAACTCGCATGTTCAAGCATGACTACATCCAACATAAGATCCAGCCTATTGCTGGCTACGCAGACCTCGAAAAGGCTGGCCAGGAGTTGGTCGCTCCGATGATGCAGTCCAAGGGCGGAAGTGGCGGCGTCGTTGTATGCTTGGGCGTCGGTGGCATGGCTGATATGGGCTCTGTGCTGGGCCTCGAGCCCGAAGACGATACACCGGCCTATAGTGGCGTCGAGGTTTGGCTATTAGACTCACACCGTCCGTGGAATTTATCTAATGTCTTTGGCGGATGTCCATCTGACCCCGCCACAACCGAAACGACGGTCGGTGTCGAGAGCGGAAAAATCACCCACAACTACAAGTCAGGTGGCGGTGGCATCATTACCTTTGACGACGGTGATATTGACGAAACGCTATCTGCCGAGCAAGAGGCCTACACCGCCTTAGTAAGTATGCCCGATCTTGACGACACTGAGGATCTCGGCAACTCGGACGATGACGAGAGTGAGGAAGACGACCCGATGGATGTGCCACAAACAGGCCAGAAGCGCAAAAGCCGGGATGTGCGGTTCTCCGATGACGAAGACAGCGACAATGAAGACCGCCCACGGCAAAGACGACGTAGTAATTCGTCTACGCCAATTCCAGAAAAGCCTACTGGCCGCGGCCTGATGGTTGCCCGCGACAATAATGGCGCACAAAACCTCATAGTACCCGGGGGTGACCCGTATGCTATGCCTAGTGGCGCTCAACCTCAGAAAGGACCGTCGGCCCGCGCACTTAAGCGCCGACTGCTGCGCATGCGTGATGAGAATGAGCTCATTATCCGCCAGTACTACCAAATGGGTTCTTCCTTCTCGGATCCCATATCATCCACCATGTATGCTCTAGCATCAGAGCTGGGCCGCGATGACAATGACCTATTATGGTTTTGTATTGTTGGTGTGACATCTACTGAACTCTACGGCCGTTCATCCGCTGGAATTGCGGCGCCCGTGCGCGGTAACGACTCGGTGGTTTCCGGGTGGCTTGGTGTCCGAGGATCTCGTATTCGTCAAGTGCTTCGTGATGAAGTCAGACGTTTGAATCCGCCTGATGTTTCGGGGATAATACCTGAAGACAAAGGTATCATTCCTACCACAGCGCGTGGTCCTGATGATAACGGCATTCGCCTTTCTCCAGAGCCCAAGTTCCTCCTCATTCGCCACTGGAGTCTCTACGATAGTATGCTGCACTCCCCATATCTTTTCTCGCGCTTGCGTACCTGGAGCGAGCCCGGTCTGAAACGACTACACAAGCTTCTCGCAAAGATGGGCGTTAGTCTGGTCCAGTGCAAGCAGAGTTATGTTCATATGGACGTTGCGCTCAAGCGGGACCTACGCCAGAAGCTACTCAAGTACGCCGGTCTATACAACCTGGACGAGATGGTGCCGTCGCTAGAATCAGACGGCAAGGACCGCGCTGGTGCAAAGGATGGTTGGGGTTTTGTCCGTAGTTGGGGCTGGCGGGCTACGTTGAGTGCACAGGACGTTGTCGTTATCATTGGTGCCATTCTAGAAGTTGGCAAAGATCACGCTACCAGGGATCGAGATGATTATTACGGTGCTCCTGTTACAGAAGAAGACTTGAATGGTGAGGCTCGTGTAGATGAATGGATCACACGGTTCTGGCAAGCTTACGATGCTCTCGACAAGTAAGATCAAACATATCAAGACACATGACAAAGTAATGTATACTAACCACTTCCCATTGCCAACAGTATCGATGCCCTCAAAGGCGGCTTAGCCACGGCGCAATACTTACACCGTGCTATTTACCGCACCGGCACATCTCTCATCAACAAGCGCCAAATCAAACACCTGCGCGCTTTCCGTCTCTGTGTCGTCAAAGATGGCACTGATGTTGAGCTTTTCATACACCCTGCTGCGCTAACCAAACTTGCACTATGGATTGGCGAGGCGCTCACAGAACAGGAGCGCGACCAGCTTGGCAAACTCTCCCACCAAGGCCGTGGTACGCCACTAGTAGCTGCTAGTCTTGACGAGAAGCGCGGTGTGTATACAGTAGTCGGTACGGGTGGTGGAGGTGGTCCCGATACGGCGTTCCTAAACAAGGAGTCGTTACGGAAACGAAAAGAGGAGCGCGAAAAGAAGGCAAAGATTCGAGAAGCCTCACGCGCTACCAAAGCCAAGATCCGTGAAGAGAAGCGCGAGGCGCGCCTTGCAGCCAAGGCCGAAAATAAGGCGGTGAAAAGCGCAAAGAGCAGCGTAGCAGCGGACGCCGCAGAAGATGGTGATGTTAAAATTGCCAATGATGACGATGAAGATGAGGACGATGAGTTGGACACAGAATCTGAGGCATCTGAATCGGACAGTGACGATGATGATGAAGACGATGATGCCATCGAAGCCTCTCAGCAGCGCGGCTATGGTTTGAATAAGTTCGGTGCGGCGTTCCAAGAAGTCATCAATGAAACCAATGCCCGCGTACGCGTTGATAGCTTTGAGCACTGCGTTGTTGAAGTGAAGAAAGAGGATCTTGGAAGCTTCCTAGAGACACTAAGTATGAAGGCCGTCATTGGTTGATTTCAGTGCATCGTCTACTATACGTTCTTTTTTCTCGATATATTCTTCGTATCCGCTTCTTATTTTCTCCCTCCGGTTCGCTCTCTATATTGGCCTTTCATTTTCTAGATTTACTTTTGTTTGTTGGCGCCCAAAGCAGGTTCATCATTTCTTCTTCATTCATACTTGGATATCTATCATAACGAACGATGGATCGACCTTTTTATATCCTTTTTTTGACACTCTTTCTGCTTTTTTCACCGTAAACGCACTACACGATATCTTCTTTTTATCTTTATACTATATATCTGCAATGCATTAATTGGAGGCTTCCAAATAGATATTCTCATTCTTATGTACAGGCTAGTGAATAACGGCGTTTATAAATACAATATATATTGTACACCATGACGTCTGTGCTCCCAAACCAACTATTTTATTATTCTATACGGTCATAAATGCGACGAAATACTGCATGGATGAGATACTCATGATGTCACGGCTAGGGTTATATTGATATAACCCTGGAAGTTCGGTTCTATAATACGCAACGAGATGTCATCTTGCTACAACCTTTTATATTTCAACAAGTACAAATACAAATAAGTATTTCGAATACACAAATTGCAAAGCCTCGCGTGATGAGTAAGTTATAGTTTTTTTCGTCTACTTTTCTATTTGTGGCTGTACTAGTAACATAGCCTTAGGGCTTGGCTTGTCTTGTGATGAGCAAACCTTTTGTAAATACATATACCAGCCGGGAAAAGAGGGCTTTCTTTTAATCGCCTTGTCATGGTTATTTTGTTGTGATACAAGGCAGCAGGGAGGATGGGATGGGATGAAAAGTACAAGATGGATAGGGTAGTTATTGGGAAAAGTTGCACAGCCACAATGTATAGCTGTCTTAAACAAAGATGAATATAGTATTAGCCGGGAGGGGGGGACAAGAATTGGCCAGCGAAAAGACAACAGAAGATAATGAATTTGTGGCGAGTCAGGTGTACATGTAAGTTGAACAGGGTGAATATTTAGTTGACTCCTTACCATACCATAGACATGTACGTTGTGCATACATGTATGACAGTATATTGCAAGGTTGGGATTTATAAGCAACTTGTATGTATTTTGCTATATCAGTGTTGTCGTGAGAATAGGCTAGCCAGAAGGTGGCGGAGCCTGCACTGTTAGATGTGGGAAGGCCTTGGCTTTGGTTGCAAGAAGACGGTGAGTTTGGGCTCCTTGTAGATGAGTTTATCTTTCTGTGCTCCTTTTTCTACCTACTAGAATGAAACAAAGAAGTGGGCAGGTTAGAAAGAGAGGCTCTCAAGGGCTTGGCTATTTTGTTTAATATGTTTTTAGTAGGCTTGCCTGACATCAGATATGTTTTATGAATTATTAGATATAAATTTGCTTGTCATCGACACGTGCGGGGTTGCAGCGGCTGGCGGTCTGACAGCTACAGCTCTTACATAGGAACCTAGCCAAAAAATCAAAGTTTTTTTATTATTATAAAAAACAGCACAGCAACTCTTGAGGACCTCAATAGCAAGGTGGGGGTCTCTTGGTTTCTTATACACGGACACGGACACGGAGACGGAGATCGGTTCAGCCTCAATTGACCAATTGAGGCTGCAAATAACCACACTACGAAGATAGTGGGAATAAATAGAAGTAGAGAGCAACAACAAGGCTTTAGAAAACAAATCAGCTGCCTTTCTAGTGCTTAGATTGAATTGGCACTTACAAAGTCCTTGCTTGGCCGAGGATCAAGGGCTCTGTGCCATCTGGCTTTTTGGATTATTTTTTTTGCTTGTGAAGAGCAGGCTCTCTACTAGCAAACGAAGAAACAGGTCAAAATGAACGGAACATAGCAGAACCAAAAAACACTTCCAGCTGATGTTTTGCCTTGTGGTGACGGAAGTGGCTACTCTAACCCTAGAAATAGCACTCGATAATGCTAAGAATATAGGCAGCGCTAAGCTTTAGCTGTGGGTTTTGCTCATCGCTGGCTCTTTTGTCATCTGCTGTCTCTATTATTGCTACACTTTTTCATTGTGATAACTTAGGCACTGCAGGGCCCTATAAGACAGCCTGCTAAGCCCACTATAAGCTTGGCCTTCTCCTCGCCCAGATTTTGCTCCCGACCTTTTCTCTCTTCCTGCACCACGACCAGCTTTCTCTTTCCCTTTTATTCTTTCTTGTTCTTGTCTTTTTTTTTCGAGCTTGAACTTTTATCTCGCGCTCTCATTGTCCGCTGAATCTGCCTTTGGACTCTGCATTGTGATTCTTCCGTCCTTTCTCTCTGCCACAAGCGAATCATCTGCCCCTCATCATCACCACTTTCCTCGTCGCCATCATGGGTAAATCGTAAGTATCGCTCTCTAATCTATCCCAGTCCTCCCACTGTCATTCACCAGGCCTGTCTGTCTATCTGCTTTGCCGTGTCCATTGTCCACCCAGCCGGCCCTGAAGCGCCGGCTTCAGTCTATTGAACTGCTATCATCGCCGGGATGTCCTGCTAGAACGCGCCGCTATCCTGTCCGTTGCTTGAATAGCCTTGTTGCTCCAATAGCTTTATCACGACACCAGTCTATCGAAATCCGCACCGGAGAATTCCGCGACCCAATCGACCGAACCAGCAAGAAGAACCGAGCATAGAAACTAGATAGACCAGCTAGTTCTACTGGCTAGCTAGCCCATTGCTGTTTATTTTCTGTCTTGGTGACGTCTTTGTAGCCACAACCGCGCACTCTTTATCGACTCGAGCCGCTCCAATCGCCATCGAAGATATTGCTGCTGCTTCTCCTGCTCTGGGAAAACTGTTGTCGCAATTGCGAGCTGCTCTACTACATATGCGCACATTGATAAAGCCAGCTAAAACACTGCCCACGCGACACTCATATCTCCCCAACTCGACTAGTCCCCTCATATACCCGATTGGGCATGTGTCCACCTTGATCTGGCTTTTGCGAAGTTCATTTCTATGAAGCACTCTTCTACTAAAACGTATGATTGAGGGGATGGAAGAGAGGGGGGGGGGAGGGGTCTAGCTTCCACATCAATGGCTGCTGAAACGCCACCAACCGCGACATGATGCGCTGCTTGTCTCTCCATTGCTTCTAGCTCCGTCCTTTTTAGCGTCAACGCTGGCCGTTACGATTCAATATAGCCTGAAAGTCCATCCTCCTTCGGTTCTATCGCTTCTAGGCCTAAATCGCATGCATCGATTACTCGCGCAGCACACGTCATTTTACAGCTTGGCCAGCCTATCGTGCATATCGCAGTCACAGCAGCAGCAATATCATAAACAACAGCGTAACTTTGACAAGGCTGGCCCTGGTCTCTCCGTCCAAATGCTTCCTAGCCATTGTGTTCAGCTCGCAACGACAAAAACATTTGCACATCATAAGAACAACAGCAACATCGACAACGACAACAAAGCCGCTTGGACTGTGAAACGACAAATAAAAGACACACCAATAGATGGACAGGACAAGACCTCACGCTCCGGTTCATGCACAAACAAACAATGTGCCCATCACCAACAAGGGCTCCATGTCAACCTTCTTGAAACACCCTTATACCCACTCAACATCCCAAACAAGCTACTATGCTTATTCTGACTAACATCGCTCTTCTTTTGTTGTTTTTAGTCAGTCGAAACTCTCCCAGGAGCAACTGGTCGAGCTGCAAAAGTCCACTAACTTCGACAAGAAGGAACTACAACAGTGGTACAAGGGTAATTATCTCCTGTTTCATACTATATTTTCTTGTGTTCTTGTTTTACTTTTTTCTCTTTCTTCTGTCTTTTGTTCTTCGGGTGCCGTGATGTGAGCTGGCATTAGCATTCGATATTAACTTTTATCTCGTATATACAGGTTTCCTGAAAGACTGCCCAAGTGGCAACCTGACCAAGGATGAATTCCAGAAGATATACCGCCAGTTCTTTCCCTTTGGCGACCCAAGTTCCTTTGCCGATTATGTCTTCAATGTGTTCGATAGCGACAAGTCAGGTTTCATTGACTTCAAAGAGTTTATCTGCGCTCTGAGTGTCACTAGTCGCGGCAAGATGGAAGAAAAACTGGAGTGGGCATTCCAGCTATACGATATAGACGGTGACGGTCGTATCAGCTACGAAGAAATGCTCAAGATTGTCGAAGCTATCTACAAGATGGTAAGCCAAGCCACGACCTACCTCTTACTTGATCACTCATGGATATAGTTGCCAATGTACTAGAAACATGCTAACACTCATCGTCTAGGTTGGATCCATGGTCAAGTTGCCCGAGGATGAGGACACGCCCGAGAAGCGTGTGCGCAAGATCTTCCGCATGATGGATAAGGACGAGAATGGCTCGTTGGATATGGCCGAGTTCAAGGAGGGCTCGAAGCGTGATGAGACTATCGTCTCTGCCCTATCTCTATACGACGGTCTAGTATGAAAAGACGTTTCTACTTTTGCTTTTCCTCCCCGCCCCGTCTTGAAGCTTCAAAGACGACAACGGCCAAACTAGAAAAATAGCTTTTTTGTTTCTTTTTTAGAGGGTATATGGGCTTCTTTCCCTCTCTCTCTCTCTCTCTCATCAGCTTCTGTTTTCCTTCCCTCTTTCCGGTCTTTTCTCCATCATCTTCTTTACTGAATCTCATAAACCCCTCTTGTTCTCTACGTTAGATGGAGGGCCATGTATACTTCCTTATTTTTTTCTCCTTTTTTTTATTATATCTTTTCATATCCTTTTTTTCTTCGTTCTCATATATGACGCTCCGAGTGTGAAGAAAGAAAATACACTCATCTTTTTTGTTGCCCTTTCTTGCTTTCCTCTTCTCTTATATATACAGCAGCAGACATCACTGTTTTGCTATTTCTTTTCTGGTTTTCTATCCGACTTGTTGCCATTTTGTTTGGGGTTTGCTTGTAGGTGATTTATATACTTCTTTCCTCGGTGGGGTTTTCTACTATCTGGCAATAGGCTTTTGTTTTTATATATACTTTGGTATTGACAATTATATGAATATCTACATGTGTTCCATTTCTCTAACCTTCCTTCTTTTTCGTCCTTATATACAAAGCCATGTAACGTGACCTGAATATTAACCTATCGGTGATGACCGGACAACACCCACATGAATGGCAAATCCACTACTTGAACGTAGTTCTCCGGGTAGTTGTTCATCGGGGATTCTCCAAGTATGAAAGTGTGTATAAAACTCATTCATCCAGGCCTCAAAGACACTATGATCGCGGAGTTGTTGGGCGACTAGACACAGTGTCGGCATCTTTTTCCAGTCTTTATTATCTACGTGCTTTTCGTTTTCTTCAACGAAGTATACATTACACAACATTAGTATTTCTATGCAAACAAACATATAGAGATGGATGTAAAAGAAAAAAAAGAAGAAAAAAGAAAAAAAAGCATACCTGTTTCGCGAAGACGACATACATCCGCACATGTCTCGACTAGCGGATGTACTAAAGCTTCGTTGTAAACACAATCACAAGCAAGTACGAGATCAAAAGATTCGACTCCCGGTGTTCCCGTAAGTTTCCCAAACGGCACCGTCTCTTCCCAGTCCAGTGTCTCGAACGAGATATATCCTCCCGTATCAGTCGAAGGGGTTCCAGATGCCGAAGCACCACCACCACCACCAGTACCGTTGCTCGAGTTTGAATTCGCTGCTGCCTTTGCGGTAGATGATGAGAATGGAGACGACGGTGACACGGGCCCGCCGCGACGCTTGTGGTTGGAGTGTTGCGGTTTGGTGGAATGGCGGGCTTTATGGCCGTGATGGTGGTGTTGATCTTCGTCTTTGGGACGAGGATGTGCATCTCGCCAAGCGCCGGGTGCGTTCTCTTCGATGTTTCCCCGAAGTATCTTCAGCACATAAGCTTGATCCGAGAGGACATATCTCTCCACTTTCGGGCCCAAGGTCAATGCCAAAATACCCGATATACCACAGCCAAGTTCCAAGACATAGCTCTGGCCACGACCCTCACCAGGCCCTCTATCACCACTACTGCTACTGCTACTGCTACTGCTATGATCGCCGTGGGAATTACTACTACCGGCTTTCCTCCGCCGGGCTTTGCTCGTTCCTGAAACTACGGCGGGGTTCCCGTTGGGTACCGGTGGGAAGAATCGCCGGAGCGGGTTCTGCGCCGATGCTAGCCATGTTCCTAGCTGCGGCGTGATCTTCCAGACTACGGCACCCGTAGTCCCGCCGGCGCGCTGTGACGACAAAACTCCCGGCGATTGCGTAATGGTAAACTCTCGTCCTGCTACACTTACCTCGACGCTGGTGGCTTGCGGATCTACAAAGCCAAGGTTTCCTTTGGATTGGGTCCCTGAGTATAGCAAAAAGGTTTCTAATGTCGTTCTATGAGTTAAAAAAAAAACCCTATATAAAGCTTTGGCTTGGTTTTGCATCGAGCATTTCTTCGTTCAGATGTTTTCTGTCTTTCTGGGTTGGACTCGCCTTCGTCGACATCTTCAATGGGAGGCCCAAAAAGTGCTGTTAATTCTTCTACATCCATTTTGCCCCAGTGATGTGTTTGCAATATAGCGGCAAGATACATATGAACTATCATGAACAGGAGAGAAGAGGACGATCCTCCTTTGAAAACTCATGCACCTTTCACGTGATCACCGTAGAACTAACAATCAACCGAGAAAAAAGAAAGATGACGTCTCTTTCTTCTGCCCTATATATTTATTTATTTATCATTTTACGTCTTTATGTGGATCACGTGGATCCGACCCTAGTGGATCGTTAGACGTCGAGAGACCCTAATGGCCCTCGAAAAACCCTCTTAATGGAGGTCCAGAAAATTACAAAAGAAAGAAACAGAAAGCAGAAAAGCAGTGGAACAAAGATATTTGATGAGAAGGTCGAAGGGGGTAGGAGCAGCGCTAACCTGGCTAGACTCTTTCCCCCTTTGTCCTCCTACGGGTTAGGGGCATATATCTACAAAGAAGTTTGTCTCCTTGATGAATTTGCAGAAATCAACGACCCCTTGTTGTGTGGATAGAGTGTTGTCTATGGTAATGTGAAACGGTCTTCGTGAGAAAACCTTTGACAGACGTTTGCCCTTCCAGCAGAAGAAGAAATGTAGTGGGTCCTTCTTTTTCCCACAAGAACATGAATCTGTAAAGTTTGCATGGTGTAGGCGAAGGTGGTAGTCCACAAAGTCTCCGTGATGTGATCGGGCGGCCAGCAGGCGGCCCAGTGTCTCCCTTGGGAGAGACAGTTCGAAGGGGGTCCTGAGGCTTGCAGAAAGTCCCAGGTCCTTGTAAGTTGTCGGGGCGGAGGATGTCCACCAGTCAGTGTACTCCTCCTGAAGCCGACTCCGAGCAGCTCGTTTGATATGAGCGATGGAGGGAGGCAGGTTTGGAGGTGGGGGTAAAGTAGCGCCTTCCTTGGCCAGAGAATCTGCTATCTCATTGCCAGGTATACCAATGTGTCCAGGGACCCATATTGGGGTGACTTGTCCAGCTTTGACATGGCGGCACCGCCGTCTATCCGGCCAAGTTCGGGCCAGAGAGTGAAACTCTAAGATCTGGGCTTGGCTGGTGTCTGTTGGTGCGGAGCCGGGGAAGAGGCAAGCATATGCTGCTTGATTGTCAAGAATGACATGAATGTTCTTTGCGAGATGTGTGCATGGGGCTTGAAGGGCCAATTTCAGGCCATTCAGGGCACCCACTATCTCGGCATCAAATACTTCATGATTCTTTCCTAGGGATCCTCGTTGTCTATCAACTAGCCAGTTACCTTGATATATGGCAAATCCCCATCCAGTTCGTCCATCTTCCAGTTTTGATCCGTCAGAGTATACCATGATGTCCATGCTGTTGGTGAGTTTCCGTAGCTTAGATTGATCAAAGTTCTCTTTGGTCTGGGTAGGAGGGGGGGACTCTTGGGTGGAGGCATTAGTAGGGGTCTGGGGGGGAGGGCTCTTATGGTCTCCAGTGTACGTCCCAGCCGTGTCATAGAGCTAGCGGAGGACCGGGTTACCAGAGGGTGATTGTGGTCCAGGCTAGTCCATCTTGCAGCCAGGAGTCTTCGTTTGTTCTCCAGGAGGAGAAGTGCAGGGGCGATTGCCGCTTCACGGTGGAGGGCGGAGGCGGGTGTAGTTTTCCAGACGGGTAGGATTGCTCTCAGAGCCACCCGGAGTACACGTTCCAGCTTGTCAGCGAGGTGTAGTGCTCCTGTTTTTACCTGTTTTCCTTTACCGTTTATAGTAAGGAGTCCAGGCCAGTAGGCTTCTGCACCGTAGAACAGAGTGGGGATCACACAGGCTATGACAGCGAGTCGAGCCATGGCAGGGGGGATGCCACTCTGGGTATGTGAGAGGGACCTGAGGAAGTTGGCAGCTTTGCGTCCCTTCGAGGCCCAGGTCTCCACATGTTTAGTGAATGTTAGTTTAGAGTCTAGCCAGAACCCAAGCCATCTCATATCTTTTTTGGGGTGGATGTCCACTCCTCCAATCTCTATGGGTGGGTGAGGCTTTGACCAGGCTCTTGTGAAGTGGATAACTTCGGTTTTGTGTGGGGCAAACTCAACTCCGTTTTCTTTTGCCCATGTATGCATTCTTTTAGCCGTTCTTTTGGCTAAGGATGCCGACGCGGACAATGTCTTTCCAGAGGTTAAGATGGCCACATCATCAGCGTAGCTGAAGCGGTTGTTGGAGCTGACTAGGGGTTGGATGAACAACATGAAGAGAATGGGCGATATGGGGGAGCCTTGCGGGACTCCACACAATATGTCTTTCTCAGTGGATCTTTCTGTGCCCAGTCGAAGTCGGCATTTTCTGTTTGTGACAAAGGAGCCTACCCATTTTATCAGATTTGGGGGCCAGCCTTGTTCACGGAGGCGGCATTGGAGTCTGCCTGGGAGAATGGCGTCAAAGGCTCCTTTAACATCCATAGTCACCAGAGTGCAGACTTTTCGCTCGCTCCAGTTCTTCTCTATATCATGTATCACACAGGCTACAAGGTCTGTCGCACTCCGTTTCGGGAGGGCTCCAAACTGTTGTGGGTGAAGGATAGAGTTCTCGATAGCCGAATGGGCGATCTTTCTAGCGATTAGCCGTTCCAGCCCTTTGCCAAGACAGGGTAGGAGGGCAATGGGTCGCCAAGAACTGGGGAGAGACGGGTCTTTGTCGGGTTTGGGGATGATCACTATTTCAGCGACTTTGAAGGCCGCTGGGTGGTGTCCCCATGTTATGCACAATTTAAAGAGCAGAGTTACGAATGGCTCCAGGTCATCCCAGAGGGCTTTCAAAATGGTAACGGAAATGCCATCCCGGCCTGGGGTGGCGTTTTTCGCACCGATGACTGCTCTCCGGACTTCCGTTGGGTTGGGGCCGAGATCTAGCTCAATGTTGCGCAGAGGTGTTGAGTGGAAAGAGGACGGATCCAGGTCCTTAGAAAGGTCTCCACGGTTGAGGAGATGCTTTGCCAGGAGGTCCATCTTTTCCAGAGGGGTGGTAGCTGTCGTGTCGTTGTCGTCTCGGAGTGGGGGGCTACCCAAGGAGTTGTTGGGATGCCTCCATCTAGCTATTTTCCATAAGCTTTCCGGGTTGTTGGCATCCGCGATTTTTTGTCTAAAAAAGGATCTCTTTGCACGCCTCACAGCGTTTCGGATATTCTTTTTTGTGGCAAGAAGGGTTTCGAGGCGAAAGTTCGATGTGACAAGTGCGTCTTTGTACTCTCCGATGGCTTTCTTGCACTCTTCATTCCACCACGGAGTGCCTCTGCGAGGTGACTTCGTCCGGCGGGGCATGGTAGCAGCAAGGGCTGTATCAATGGCTCCGTTCAGTCGGTCAACTGCTTCATCTAGTAGGTCCGTGTTGGGAGGAGAAGATGGGGATGGGAGAGAGGGGAGGGGGATTAATCTGAAAGAGCTTCTCAGCTCCGGCACTCTATTGAGGTCAAGAGTGTAGCCTAGGGGTGGGGCCGAGGGTAAGGGCCTGCCCATGGGGAGTTTGGTCCAGATTGTGGAGTGGTCAGAGGTGGTGTCCAAGGTACTGACTACCTCAGACACAACACTGGGAATGTTCGAGAAACATAGATCCAGTGTGTGTCCACGGGAGTGCGTTGGTACACCGGGGGGGGTTGTGAGGGAGAGGTTAGCTTCCTCTATCCAGTTAGCAAAGTCGTTCGCTCCTGTAGAGGCAGTCATTCCAGGTTCCCATTGTGGATGGTGTAGATTAAAATCCCCAGCTATCAGGCATTTATCCGGGTAGGGGTCAGCCACCTAATTAGCTCAGCGGTGGGGGTTTGGTTGTGTTTGTACACATTTATAATTTGAAAGTCCCTTCCATTGTTAGATATCCTTAGCCAAACACAGTCCCCGGTCCTGGCCGGGCAGAGTTGCACCGGTTGGAGGTTCAGCGTTTTTCTAATGTAGGTAACAGCTCTGGGACGGGTTTCTGGACTGGCAATTGGTTTGTAAGTGTCCCAATTGGTGTGTCCCTTTACGGTGTAGGCGCCGTGCCTGTCCATGAAGGTGAAAGGCTCTTGAATTAGGACCATATCAGCTTTGTTTGTCTCCGCTAGGTGGAGGGCAAGGTCGTGCGCCGGGCCACCCCTACCTACGTTTGCTTGGAATAAGCTGAGAAGGTGGGGGCGGCGATTGGGGGCTTCCTGTCCACGGATCGTTCTATTAGGTTGTCCTAACATTCAGATACAGTGGGAGGGATGGTGGTGTTGGCGTTGGCGTCGCATGTCGTTTCCATGGCTACCTCCCGGGGGGATGTAGGAGCGGCGTCATTGGTGGTGGACTCATCTGCGTCCATGGTCATTGGTTCGGATGTGGGCCCGGGGGAGGCGGGCGCCGGTTTTTGAGTGAAGTTGGCCCGGATCTTCTTCACAGTCTCAGTCGGGAGAAAGCGTACAGTGCCATTCTTGACAGAAGGGCGGACCGGACAGCTTAGGTCCTTTGAGATATGTGGGCCAAGGCAGTTTACGCAGGTAATTGGCCTTGGGCAGGGGGTTGTGTGCTGCCGCTGACCGCAGTTAGGGCATAATTCCTTTCTCGGGCAACCTTCTGTTCGGTGGAACCCGAAGCAGGCGTCGCACTGGTGGACTTGTTCATGGTGCCTGGCTTTGGCCGCCGGAGCACTGGACCCGAAGAGTTTCAGGTAGGATTTCAGTGGTCTCTCTAGTGAGAAAACCACCGAGAGAGTTGTTGTCGTGTCACAGTTGTGTCGGGACAGGGCCACGCGAGTGGCCTTCACACCTAACTGGCTTTCGATCTCTTCCTGGATCGTCGAAAGAGTCACCAGGCTGACCTGACCGACAATGTTCCTAATGTTCTTGGGAACCCGGTTTACCACGTAGGTGTACCACCTTGCTGCGGTATCAACTGTGCACCCGCTGAAGACAGTTGCTACTTTGTCCATCTTTAGCAGAGCCGCAGTCATTGCGGTCTTGTTGTCGAAGGACAGGGAGAAGCCAGAGTTTACTTGTTTGACGAGCTTTATATCGCTCGCACAGACATCTAGGTGTCTGACCAACAGGTTTTTGGTTTCCGCGGCGCCCCAGAGTCTCTGGGGGGAGTTCGCCGGCAGACGAAGGAAGATTCTGAAGGGGCCAGAAGACGAGTTACCTGGCTTGGTTTTCTGTGCTGTGGGCTTTTTGGCCCGCAGGTCGATCATTTTGTTGGTGCTACCGTCTGAGGATGCCAGAGCGGCAGCGTATGAGGTCGGGGGGGACTTCGGGTTAGGGGCGGCAGGGTGCTCGCCTTCTGGCGCTCTCTTTCTCTCCAGAGTGGGCGCAGGATCAGCTTTGTCCGTCCTCTTCGGGCGAGGAGGCTGAACGGGCCGGGCTACCTTCGGGGGGGAGGTAGGGACGCTTGAGGGTGTCGTAGGCGGGTCTGCCTTCGGAGGGGCCTTTTGAGGGGCGTCTTTGGGTGGGAATGTCGGCCTGTCGGTCGACAAAGGGGCAGGTGTGTTGGAGTTGTATATGAACTCCGTGACCTTGTTCTCAGCTGTATCAGATACAGCCTTGAAAAGCAGATTGCAAAACTCGGGCCCTATATATTAATAGGCGAACTAGAGCCGATTTAGTCTTCTTCAAACCCTAGCCTGGCAGATCTCACGGGTATGCAGGACAAATTGAGCAAAAGTACAAATGAGTTGGCTAGTTTTTGGTCAGTCAAGCTCACATAGTTGTACAAGATAGACACCATAACGACTATTACAAGCGTAAGGGAAGAAGGCCTAAAAAGGCCCAGACCAGGGGTTATAGACAAAATAGTTGCTTGACCCCCACAAAGCCGAGTACGGGTCATATATATAGATATGCACATAGTTGTACATAATATGTGTACATATTATAATGTAACTAATCACTCAAACTAAGAGCATGCAATAATAAGCAAGGAAATACGGGCAAGACTTTGAGCAGTTTGGCATGAAAATGGTTGTGACTTAGTGTAGCTCGGTTTGTTTGTACCATTTAATTCCATCTAATTTGTCTTGATATAGCACGTGTCACATGACCATAAAGGTATTTCTCAAACCCAGCCTAACACCATGGTGGCTGCCTAACCTTGTCACCCAAGGACAATAATAACAACAACAATCAACCACACCTTTCACTTCTGATTCCTTGATCTTCATTTCTCTCTATCTATCATTCAACAACACTTCTACAACTACATATCATCTATTCTTCCCTTTCTCTACTCACAAAACGATTTGCCAATCATGGATGAAGTGGAAGCATCATCGGCCCCTGAGTCCGAAGCAATGCCGAGCCAAAACCAACTTGATCAAAATAAGGCTCTCCAAGAACAAGTGCAACAGTATAGAGAAGATAAAAGGCAGCGCGACGAGGAAACCGCCAAAATCATCAAAGCAGCCGAAGCACGCGCCGAAGCACGCGCCGAAGCCCGCATCAAAGCAGCCGAAGCCCGCACCGAAGAAGAACGGCTCGCCAGAGAAGCAGCCGAAGCACGCATCGAGAAAGAACGACTCGAGAATGAAGAAAACGCCAAAAAACTTGCACAAGCCCAAGCACGCGCCGAAGAAGAACGGATCGCCAGAGAAGCAGCCGAAGCCCGCACCGAAGCAGCCGAAGCCCGCACCGAAGAAGAACGGATCGCCAGAGAAGAAGAACGGATCGCCAGAGAAGCAGCCGAAGCCCGCACCGAAGAAGAACGGATCGCCAGAGAAGCAGTCGAAGCACATCTACAGGGGCTTAAACTTGTTCCATTGATTTACTACAGTTTCTCTCACATTTTTCAAACTTTGGAAGTGCTTAAGGATGATAAGCTGTGCTCAACTGGTACATCTACTTCAGTTCAGAATCGATGGTACCCTCGTCAACTTGTACCATGGACAGATTTTCAAGAGTGTCATGATGACATGTTTTCCCATCTTGTTACTGTATTTGGCCAAAAACCTATACCTGATGAAAGTTTTCACACAATTGTCTCTAGCCAAGGGACTGTACGAAGCATTAGTACAATAGCTACCGAAGCAGAGGCTGTTGTGTTCTCTAAGAGGGCCGTTGAGGAATATGCTTCGAAGATTATCAATTCGTATCTAGGTTTCAATCTAGAGGTTGATTCATATGACATTGATACACACAACAAGCTCGCCAGTATCAAGCAGGATAAGATCCGAATATCCCACACGACAAACAACAGAATACAACAAATTATTCGCGCTTATGAAGAGGGAATTCCAGAACAAGATTGCACTGAGGAATCTCATGGTATAAATTCTATTGTTGCCACTTCTTCACTACAGCCCAGCAATCCCGATACTACGGTATGCCGCCGATCTACTCGTTCCAAAACCAAGTCCGATCTTGAGTCTAGCAGAAAACGATCTGCCCTCTCTCCTGTCGACGGCGCTCCTGCTGCAAAATCCGCAAAATCCGAAGAATCCGCCGAAAGACCTTACTATCCTGACAGTCGGTGTCTCGGCCATAATTTGGAAGGTCAACCTCCCAAGAGGCTCTATGTCACAGAATTCAAGGCGCCCCATAAGCTTAGCTCAGAAGCACTTACCGACTCTTTGCTGGATCAATCAGGCTCGCCTCTGTCATGTAATCTTACCTCTTCGGCAGAGTTTGATCATAACAAAGGAAACACCTTGGTCAGCCATGCTATAACGCAACTATTTCATTACATGCAATCTGATGGAGTTAGTTATGGTTATGTGATGACTGGAGAATCTATGATACTGCTATATATCGATTATCTAGATCCCACCAAGGTCTATTACCACCTTTCTATTCCTCGAAACAACATATCTGGAATTCCTTATCGCTCTAGAGAAGATCCCATGCTTGATGACGATACAATTACAAACCAACTTGACGATATAAAGCAGACACCGGTCGCCCATATCTTGACACTTTCGCTTTTGTCACTTCAGGCCGATACTCCAACGCAGCAAACCAAGGTTGTACATCAGAGAGGTCTCGCCAAAGTTGGAAATAAATATGCCTCAAACAATTCCCTTGGTCGCCAAAACCTAGCTTTGAGACCGAGTACTTCCTCTCGGTCGAATCCTCGCGGATCCAGGGGTGGTAACAGCTCAGGCCCATCCTCGAATGTAACTGGGCGACAACACGCCCACGCCGTTGACCCAGTTGCCAGGCCCCCACTTGACGAATATTGTACACAGGCTTGTCTACTTGGCCTCAAGTTCAATCGACAACTCGATAAGAAGTGTCCTAACTATAAGCTTCACTTACAAGCTAAACCCCCCATTGCCCCTTTTCATTCCTCCATGTTTGATTATACACAGCATCACCCCATCAATCAGTCTCAGCTTTTGACTACTATCAAGGCCCAGCTTGATACTAACCTTGATAATGACTGCGAGGTTTTGGGTCTTCGTGGTGCTGTTGGTTGCTTGGTCAAGGTTACTGCTCACCCATTTGGGTATACCTTGGTAGGAAAGGCAGTGGAGGAACATGATGCTGGCTTTCTTCATCATGAGGCTAGCATGTACAACCACCTAGTTGATGTACAAGGAAGTGTTGTCCCCGTTTGTCTTGGTGGTGTTGCTATGGAGCAAAATCTCTGTGTTGATTTCAGGATCAACAACCATATGCTTTTGTTGTCATATGGGGGCAAGTGGCTTTGTAGGCTTGATGGGTGGAACATTGACCGACAACTTGCGAAACTTCAAGAGTTGGGTGTCAGTCATGGGGATATTAGACTACAGAATCTACTCTATAATGAGGAATGTGATGACTTGATGGTTATTGATTTTGAGAGGGCTAGCTATGTTGGGCCCTCAACAGCCACTAAGAGAAAGGGTGTGTTCGGTTCTGTTGCTCACCCCAAGAAGGTGGATCTAGGAAGGTGGCATCAACAATTGGAAGTTGGCTTCTAACCTGCTTTGTACTTAGTTTTGAATAGTATGATATTGACTCCTTATAAATAGCTGTTTTGGCGTTTTTGAATTGCCTAGTAAATATATCTTTATGGTTAATTATGTTCTCAAATGCTGTTCATAACCAATGATTAGATGCTAATTTATAGCTATGCAGTTATTATGGTTGTTTTCAGCTGTTATATTGTAGGTTTTTTTTTTAATATGTTCATTCTAGAAAAGAGAAAGTAAACATCAAGTTTTGTGTCTTTGTTGGCATTGGCAATACTTTTTTTTTTTTTAATTCATTTATCTTATGGAGCTACAGAGCTATGAAGATGTTTTTTGGCAATACTTAGTTAGGACGATTTATGTATTTATTATCATTTCAGTATCGGTATACCTGTTTTACAATAACATGCAAAGAGAAGGTCTCCTATAAAGATAAAACGCTCTGACGCAACAACTCTATTAGTACGTTTTTTATTTCGTCTGCTATCCCTCTTTCGACAAGCTAAATACGCCCTACATTCGTAGCACGATAGAAAGACAAGATATGGTCTAGCCTGTATTTAGGGTAAAAAATGGATCGAGGATTTGGGTCAGGATCTTGTATACATGTTGTTCTAAATACAGCTAGGACAAAGCATGTATGCACATATGTAAGTACAAATGTGTATATGCATAGATACATATACTTTTGCAATCATCTATACATAAATGCAGGGAGCAATATCCAGCCATGCCAAACAATGCTATGCGATCTTAGATGAATAACCAACCTAATCAAGCTTGGTAAATTAAAAGGTATGGATGAAATGCCTTGAAAAACATCAATATTACCACATGCATATTGAGGTTGTTATGGCTTAGAGTGCCTTATAGTACCATTTTATAGATGTAGATTTAGTCATGGCCAGTATGACTGGATCTTGTTTGTAAAGCAACTCACATATTATACACACTTGTATGTGAGCCTTGATAATTGGACGATGCAGCCTGGTCTATAGCAGATTACAAGGCTTATAGTGATTGAAGTAATCCTACCTACATGTGTAAGTACAGATATACTTCTCTAGAAACCACTTCTAATGATTGATGACTTTGTTTGTTCAATTGTTGATTGAAAATTGGCTAGTTGAATGGTCTGTCGAGTACCAAGTGGGACTCGAGCAGTTCTAGATTGTTCTTATTTATTTTTTTTATTTTTTGGTTGTTTCTGGCCAAAGATTGTCCACCAAGACTTGGCACTAAAACTGATCATTTCCACCCCCCCTCTGAAGTTGCAACACTTGTGACTGTCAAATACTTGACGACAACTAACCATGGACTAGGCTGTAACGGGTATTTTCCATTGTACAAGGTGTTTTCCCTGTGTCCTACACATTAGAAACATAAAAGCCATCAATCAAAGCTCAGAATCGCTACCGATAGTACACGATTGTTGTTGCACTCGAAAAGCTGTCTTAAAGTGTGGGCTTGATAGAAAGCCTCTTATATGTAAACTCGACGGTATATTTTAATAGGCCAGCTAGATCGGGCCGTAGCAAGAAGAGCATACCTACTAAACACTAAACTCTAAACGGACTACCTTCCTTCGTTCGCTAACCATTTTTTGGGGGTTTTTCTATAGTAGTCTTATAGTGCTGCCACTTGGTTGACAGAAGAATGGGTAAGTGGATTGTGTCATTCGAGCTTGGGACACTCACTGATCGGTAGACCGGCTCTGTCTTTGTGAAGGAAGCTTAATAATTCGGGAACAGTGAAAGTGGCCATGACTGATTGTATATGTAGATCAGCAAGACTTGAAGATTGCAACATAATCTACACTGCCTGGCTTATCTCGAGTCGGTTTGCCGCCGAGAAAGTCTTCGGCCTAAGGACGAGACAAAGGTGTGGGGGAGGGGTCGTCGAAGCGGCGCAAAACGAGCACGCGGCACTGTGGCATCTGTCGGAAGGCCGGCCACAATGCAAGGACCTGCCCAGAGGAGATAGATGCAAGTAGTTCATCGGATTCCGAGTAGAAGTAATTGATTTGACCACTTTTTCGTGGAGTTATGAGGGTTGCAAGTTAGGTAGTCTGGAAAAGTGGCCCGGGAAGTGGTGCGGCCCGGGAAGTGGTGAAGTACGTTATCTAGTTTTGAAGGATGATAATTGATAATAAAGGCAAGGATCCCTGATCATTTTCTATATTTTTACACTTCCTATGACACCTCGTACTACAATTTCTATTCTAACCCTTTATATTTGTAGTACTCACTCTTGAGTTCTAGAATTTGCTACTTCTTAGCCTTTTCCTGGTTTTTTTTTTCTCCATTCCTGGCTGCACTAACTACTAGGCTGATGACGTAATAAATTGATAATTTTTTTTTTTTTTTGATTCATTTTTATTAAGGTGGAAATGGAGCTCTTGATAGCTATGTAGCACCTCGGTATCCTAAGATACACAGCCCTGAACTAATACTAGTATACAATGTAAGGTGAATGACAGCCTACTTCTCAACAGTGACAGGCCACTGAGATACAGAACATTTGTTATGGTTTCGTTATATGCTATTCCTGCGCATTTCAACTTCTAATCCTTTCCGGGAAAAACCACCTCATCGGGAACCTGCCTCAAAACCTCCGAGCATTTTGTAGCCCCTTGTACTATAAACCCTCTTAGAACAGTATGGTTACTACCTGGCATCTACCTTCTGCAGAACTTCGTGAGTGGAGGGGCTGCCAAACCCTCAGACACACTACCATAAGCATAGGGTAGACTTCAGTAGTAGTTTTGCCCCAGCTGGATTCGAACCAACTATCTCTTGCGAGATCGACCAGGCGTATAACCACTACGCCATGGGGACAATAAATTGATATAAAAGTCACAAAATAAACATTGCTAGCACCTTTCAACTTTCTTACACTTATACAAACCAACCTTCCAACCTTCCCTCCTACAACCCTCGGGGGGGTACCTTTGAGTTCGAGTACCTCCCCCTCCGTCCAAAGACGAATCTTTCCCCTTCGTCGTGGGTTTTAAGAGCGACCAGCACATATCCCCAATGCTGCTGTCCATTCTCATTTTCTTTTTCGACACTTGTCGACTTCGAAGCACCGTTTCGTGAGGCCTTGAGCCCGATTTCCCCTCTCGAGGGATGTTCTCACCAGCGACCGACCCCGCACCTTTTCGATCGTTGGTCTCCCGAGTCTATCCACTCACCTCAGGGAGCCACACTCACACACGGCGGGCAGCCTTTTGAAGGTTCCGGATGCCCGACCCCGCGGCGCGGGAATATTGTCGCTGTTGCTTCATCCATAGCACCCGACTCGATTACGCCAAAATTTTCATTCTTACGGCCACGATCACCAGCCTCTTGGAGGCTCACTGAATAGTGGGGATGGTAGCTCCACTTAGGAGTTGGTTTTGTGGATCTGTCTTTTGGGGAATAGTTTTGTGGATGCACTGTTTTTTTTTTTTTTTTTTTTTTTTTTTTGTATTTGTTTTTGCTGCTCATAGTGGAGGTATGGACCACTAGTTCTTCGGGGCTAGGGGACGGTCTCGTCCCGCACATACAAAGCTATTGAGTTTGTCAAGCGGAAGACGTTAAATATCTGTCCGGTAACCAATCCGGCGTCGTATGATCTTAGTGATTTAGGTAGACGTTAAATATAATCAAATCAAATCAACAAACACTACCAAACACTACGAATTTCATCACCACCGCTCACCATGGCACCTGATATGTCACACGAATTACCAAAACCATCAACTTCTGCTACGTCTATGTCCATATCGCCGAAAACTTCAAATTTGTCCATCCTGAAGATCATCACAGACCCGACTGTCAAATTCCGATCCACCAGCAAGTTATTGGATGAACTTTACAGAATTACAGGTGATTTTCTCATTGTTACAGGTAAGATGATTCATTTACATATATATGTAAACTTGTACTAATCCTTCTCACTATTAGATGTCTTGCCACATCAGTTTTCTGCAATTGAGAAGGCCAGAGATGCTCGTGGCAGGCATTGGCGGTTCCATTACCGTGCAGAGCCCAAGACACTATTCATCTCAATTCCAACTCGTGTACATGAGGCATGCCATGCGAGTCTCTTTCTTCAAATCTCATACAAAATACATGATATGGGCTTGGGTGATTATTGGAGGCCATTGGCTGCTACAACATTTTCTGGAGAAGATGGTACTGGTGGTGATAGTGGGGAGGGTGATTCAAGTGGTGGTCCAATGCTACTAGGCCAAAGATGGCCTACTCTCATGATTGAAGCTGGCTATTCCCAGTCGCTGAGCCAGCTCAGAAGAAAGATGAGGTGGTGGTTTGACAAGTCATGTCACCAGATCAAAATTGTTCTTCTTTCAAAGTTTGACCCTCAGTCTCAGACCATTGTCATAGAAAGGTGGGAAGAGGAAGTGAGCCAACCCCGGCTTGGTGCTACTGCAACCAGAGCTTCAAGCCACATGGAGCCAGCACTCCAGCAAACCATCTCTATCACTAGAGGTGCGGATAGTGATCCTACATCATACAATGTAACTAGCGGCGCATTGTTGTTGAAGTTCAAGCTACTCTTCTTGAGAGATGCTGGTCCCAATGAGGCAGATATAGTTCTTGAGATCCCATGTCTACAGATGTTTGCTCATCATGTCTGGTTTGCAGTTGAAAACTAAATACCTTGCTACTTTATATTTACCAATACACAGGTTTATGATTCTTTATTTGTGTTGGAGGTTGTGATTTAAGTATCAAGGCGCACTGTACTTTTTCAGTATCAACCAGAGCAGTTCAAGTGGCTAGTGATGTCTCACACACCAAACATCCAAAGAAACATAAAGACGCACCTCGACCTAATCCTAAGTGGCAAAAACCTCAAGCCAGGCACCATCGCTTAAGGCTAAGAAGCAAAACTAGTATAAAATTCTGGCAGTAAAGTCGCCATGTCTTAGCCATTGGGGTCATAAAACACCATGTTTCCGAGTTTTTCTTCTTGACATTTCGCATAATTTGGACTAGCCAGTTGTTTCCGTGCATGATGCGCTTCAGAGTCGTAATGTCTTTGTCCGAAAAGCAGTCTTTCAAGGCCTATTACTCAGACATATCGAGACATATGTATATATTATAATACGCATTTGTGTCTCTAGTACAAGTCCATGTTTTGCATAAAGCCATATTGACCCAAGCTTCTTCGCGAGGCGTCAAATGTCGCACAAAAACAAGTTCTCTGTTTCGAAACACCGTTCTGGCTTGGCTATATAACCTACCAAATATATAACTAACTAGTTAGTTAACTAATACTAATAGTTGAGTATACTTTACTGCTACAAAAATGTTAGATGGGGAAGTTAGACAAGATAGAAGCAAACAAATGTTCCTACAATCTCATGGAGTTTGCAAGATTGTGGATCAAGATCTTGAGTTGCAAATATAAGCCAACAAATGGACCTTGGTTGGTAATATGGACATTTTAAAAGTACACCCTATCACGATTTCTCAACTTCTATATCGGCGAAATAAACACCCTCAACATTACCATATTTCCTGCGTCAATTCATCATTCTCCTATTCATCCTACTGCAAAAACCCGCTTATGCTGGAAGAGGTTTGTTTACATTTTCCTTTCTAACTTCAATTGAGGAAACCCTTGACTAACCAGCCATATTCTTATAGACATACCAATATGGCTTTCACTCAAAAAGAACTCGATATCATCGAGAAGAACCCTATTGATGATATTCTTGCGCAAAGCAATGCGAGACGCTATAAAAGCTCATAGGTCTCTCTACGTCACAGGCCAAATTCTCCATCGGGATGTTTCATCAAACAACATCATCATCACAGACCCTAAAACTGCAGACGGCTTCAGTGGTATGCTTATTGATCTTGATCTAGCCAAGATACAAGATAGTGATCCAAGTGGAGCAAAGCATAGGACAGGTACCATGCAATTCATGGCAATTCAGGTTCTGGAGGGGGTTGACCATACGTATCGCCATGACCTAGAGTCGTTCTTTTATGTTTTGATTTGGATGTGTGCACGCCAATCATGGAACAATGGGTTTTGTGATATCAAACAGAGGAAAGGTATGGATAATCTTCGAAGGTGGGAGGTTGGAAGCCTGGATGACATTGCTCATGCCAAGTTGGCAGGTATGACTATATTTGGACTCAATCGTATAATGGATGAGTTCCCAGAGCCATTAGGTGTTGTGAAACATTTATGCCTAACCATCAGATCAATCTTGTTTGGGGATACAGCAGACTTCATACTTGGAACACCAGAGGGCAATCCTGACCAGCTCTATATCCCCATTCTAGAGGCCTACAGCAGTATTATTAGAACCCTAGAATAGCACCAAAATGTTTAAGTACTGAGATTATGGCAAAATGGTTGTTTATGATATATTGATTTATGTAACTTGGGTTTGTTAGGATTTGAGTCCTATCTGAAGTCTGAATGGCTTTACGAGATGATACTAGATCAGATTCAGATTAGATTAGGGTGGGTGGGGATATATCACTAGCTAGTAGATATTCTAACTAAAACAAGAATTAATTGCCCAATGAAAACATTCCTCTAATTGAAAGAGAACTGAAAAGAAATCAAGACAAATCACTTGTAAATTTTGAAAGCCAAGAACAATATGTTTTATAACCTTTTTTGAGCCATTTGTGTCTTTAGTATTGTAAAATCCTTTTTAAAGCTTCGGGTCAGCGAAGGTGCGATGCCTTAGTCAAAAATTGTTCAAGCCCTGAAAGGTACGGAGCAGGGGGGGCGATTGCCGCTTCACGGTGGGGGGGTGTAGTTTTCCAGACGGGTAGGATTGTTTTCAGAGCCACAACGTTCCAGCTTGTCGGCAAGAAGCTCGCCAGGTGACATTAGACGTTAGTGAATGGAGATTTTCGAAGTTTTCCATCCCTCGTTTAGTGTTTGGTGATCCAGTACAGAAAAACAAAGAACAACGGAGGGATATTCCTGCTAGAGATGGAAAGGGTGGTATCACAGCCAGGACGCTGCACAGCAAACAGCACTTGCCGGAGCTAAGCCGGACTGCGACAGGCTGCTATACCACTAACTTCCGGTCTTGTGGGCCTATTTGACGGCTTCGTCTTTCGAGTATGAAGGCTTTGGCAAGATGAAGAATTTTGGTCCATCTGGTTTATCATGCCCCACGGACTAAAATCTAGTCCCAAAGAAAAGCTTGTAATTTTGCACAGCAAGTGAGGTTTCCAGTGAAGCTGCTCAATAATTTCCAAGTTGCTTCTTAGCACCATTTCAGAGCATGTGGAGTGCTACTAGCTATTCTGTGTGATGGAATCTTAGCCACCTACTTCAGAATTCGGATGGGCTTTAAGCGAGCTCATACGCCCTGATATATAAGAAAAGAAATATGTATGAAATAACAATGACAACGAAAATGATCCATGCTCCGCGTCTTTCGACCAAGACACTTCCGGAGTCCCGCATTATGATAACGTCCCGTGCGCCATTAAAACCCAGATGATACCCAAATTCTCCTCGTCTGATGAAAGCTCCTCCCTTTTTGGGGGTCTTATGGATGCTTTATCCTTCTTTCGTATTATATGTGCATTTAGTTCTTTATTACTGTACATTCTTGCCTTTACCAATCCAGAGGAGAGGTCTTGATCTCTCCGCGGTTGGTTTTAGGCAGGGGCACAGCCTTAGCAGCCAGGCGGCCATCCTTGCCTAGCTTCAGGTAGGCATGGCCATCTAACCAAGGAGTGTTGAGAGTCATGCGGCGTTCATAGTCGCGGATCTTGTCCTCCAGCTGCATGGTCAAACCAATATCATCCAGACCATTGATTAAGCAGTGCTTACGGAACTCCTCGACCTCGAAGCTGCAGATGGTCTTGCCAGTGTCATCCTTGATCAGCTGGTTAGGCAGATCGATTTCGATATCACGGTTCTCACGAGCGACCTGCGCGACGGCAGTCAGGTCAGCCTCGTTGGTGATCGAAATAGGAAGCATGCCGTTCTTAAAGGTGTTGTTGAAGAAGATATCGGCAAACGAGGGAGCAATCACACAGCGGATACCGAAGTCGTTGAGAGCCCAGGGGGCGTGCTCACGCGAAGAACCGCAGCCGAAGTTAGGGCCAGTGACAACCAGGATGCAGGAATTGCGGTACTGGGGCTTGTTAAGAACGAAGTTGGGGTTCTCGACACCATCGGAGATGTAACGGTGCTCGTAGAACAGGGCCGTGCCAAGACCAGTACGCTTGATGGTCTTCAGGAATTGCTTAGGAATGATAGCATCGGTATCAACGTTAGACAGGTCAAGGGGGGCCGCGGCACCCTTGAGAGTGACGAACTTCGGCAGGCCAATGGAGCCGCCAGCACCAGCTTGTTGAGCGGAGGTGTTGGTGTGGGGAGCGTTGTCCTCGGGTACATCACCGATAACCTCCTCCTGGTGAGCATCACCCTCCACCGATTCATCAACATGAGCAGGCTCGTCAGGAACGATGACAGCCTGGATATGAGGAGTAGCAGTGTATGTGATCAACTTCCGAACGTCAGTCAGCCTACCGGTGATACCGGCAGCGGCAGCCATAACAGGAGACATGAGGTGAGTGCGGCCCAGAGCACCTTGGCGACCTTCGAAGTTACGGTTGCTAGTACTGGCGCAACGCTCATGAGGAGACAGAATATCGGGGTTCATGCCCAGGCACATGGAGCAACCGGCCTCTCTCCACTCAAAGCCAGCATCAAGGAATATCTTATCCAGACCTTCGCTCTCAGCCTGCTTCTTCACCAGGCCAGAGCCAGGCACGACCATGGCGCTCTTGACATTAGGAGCAATCTGGCGGCCCTTGACGACGAAAGCAGCAGCGCGCAGATCTTCAATACGAGAGTTGGTGCAAGATCCGATGAAAACCTTGTCAATGGCAACCTCCTCCATGGGAACACCGGCGGTCAGGCCCATGTAATTAAGCATACGACGGGCAGACGCCTTCTGCGACTCAGTGGGGAACAGCGCATCATCCTCGGGGTCGGGAACCTTGCCGGAAATCGAGATAGTAGCTTCGGGGCTAGTACCCCAGGTGACAGTAGGAGGGATGTCCTTGGCATCAATAAAGACGTCGATGTCGTACTTGGCGTCAGGGTCGGATTTCAGGGACTTCCAGTATGCGACAGCACGGTCCCACTCCTCAGAGCCGTACTTGGGCGCCAGAGGGCGGCCCTTGAGGTACTCGAAGGTGATCTCATCGGGAGCAACCATACCAGCGCGAGCACCACCCTCGATGGACATATTGCAAATGGACATACGAGCCTCAATAGACAGCTCGCGGATTACAGAGCCGCGGAACTCAATGACACAGCCGTTGCCACCAGCAGTACCGATCTGGCCGATGACGTACAAGACGATATCTTTTGAGCTCACACCGGGGCTCAGAACACCATCGACTTGAACGCGCATGTTTTTGCTAGGCTTGGTGATCAGGCACTGGGTAGCCAGGACGTGCTCGACTTCAGAGGTACCGATACCAAAAGCCAGGGCACCAAAGGCGCCGTGGGTTGATGTGTGAGAATCACCGCATACAACGGTGGTACCAGGAAGAGTGAAGCCCTGCTCAGGGCCAATGACGTGAACGATACCCTGGCGGTTGTCACCCAGGCCGAAGTAAGTCAGGCCAAAGTCTTTTACGTTCTCCTCCAGGGTGGTGCACTGGAGACGAGAGTCCTCCTGCTTGATGAAGGAAGCAGTGTCCTTCATGCCTTTTCTGGAGGTAGTGGGGACATTCTATAAACAAGCCGTCAGAATATGTTTATGCGGCGCAAAGGGATGGCGGAGATCTTCAACTTACGTGATCAGTTGTGGCCAGAGTGCAGTCGGGCCGTCTGACCTGACGGCCAGCATTCTTAAGACCCTCGAAAGCTTGCTGCAGGGGTTGAAAACTGTTAGTTGCTGTCTATAGCCAATAAGGTGATGGCTTATAACTTACAGGAGAAGTGACTTCGTGAACCAGATGACGGTCTAATGATGAAAAATCAGAGAGTTAGATGGCGTTCATTGCTATGACACACTACGGTGCTAGTAGCCATGACAGCAAGCAAACAGCAGAACCACATACCGATGAAGATTAGAGCGGTGCCATCGAGCTTCTGGTCGACGACATGGGCCTGAAGAACCTTGTCGTAAAGGGTCTGCGGTTTTCCAGCAACGGAAGGCATTGTTTGTTATGTATTTGGGGTCGTGTGGCTTCGGCCAGCAACGGATAAGATTCGACGAGGATGTAGGGAAGAGCCGGGCACAGGTTCGGGTTCAAGTAGAGACGGAAGACCTGAGGCAAAGACAGATAGGCGTTGATTGCCAACGTAATTCAGCGATGAAAAGCGAGTAGAAAATGGATTATGGGAGGACAGGACGAGAAAGAGGAAGAAGAAGAGAAGTTTCAGCGAGGATGAGGATCAAGTTAAATACGGCCGCTAGTATCGAAGCAACAACGAGCAAAAATTAAATATAAATAAAAAAGCCAACGCTGGGACAAAAAAGACAGGGAAAGAGCCCCGGAACAGTGAAGTGTGGGAGGGAAGCTTCCACTAACAACAGCACTCTTTGCTCTATGTTGTTCTCTCTACAATCAAATAAACAAGAAATTGATGTCCTTTTCTTTCTTTTCTTTCTTTTCTTTCTCATTTCCTTAAATTCTTGAGTTCCTATTCAGGATGTAGAAAAGGCTTCTTTTCGGAGACACGTATTTAAATACGCCGATAAAAACTGGCGTATCAACCAACACATGTTCTTTACGTTGTGTTTGACTAACTGAGGACAAGTCACCATCAAAGACACTTTGCCACAGGTGAGTGAATCACTGCTGTTCGGGCATGAAAAAGTAGAAACCAGAAGGTCAGTGCCAAAACAGACCTCTTTTACCGGTCATCCTCCCAGGCACAATCATAACAACATCGTGGGTCTCATCTCCATAATGACTGATGCTGCCGTTTCCTTTTTTCCTAATCTGCTGCTGTTGTTCCTTCCAAAATCTGCCCAAGTACCACTAAGATTATTATTACAAGGCTCCGTATGCTCTTTCCCCCCAGCGAGCAAATTGCCTACTACTATCACTTGCTACCAACGGCCCAAGTCCGCTTTTTTTCTCTTACACTCTCTTGCTTCTTCATCGACAGTCTTCTATGTACAGGCAACAAGGCCAAGGAACCAAACAGCGGTTCTTCGTCGTCTTTCGCCCCTCTAAGACTCACACTGCCTCAGCGAATATCGGGGAGTGCCGATGATCGGAGCGGTCGTAAAAGTGGGGACGCGGGGAAGCCAATGTATTGGGATTTCAAAATGCAGTGCGTCTATTGGCTGCTGATCTGGCATCACTGCCGTACTCTCAGGGATCCCGGGAAGGGGTAAAGAACCTTGGTTCCCTTTTTGGAGGTTGTTTTTCGAGAGATTCGAGTTCCATGGTAAAAATGACGCCGTTCATCGCTGGCAAACAAGGTCAAGCGTGAAAACCATCCAAAGCGGTGTGGTAGAATTATTTCAAGTACCGGAGAATAAGCAGCTCGATCCTGACTGAGATAGAGTCCTGTGATATCGCAAAATCGGACAAACCGGTCTAGCCGGTGGCGCTTCGTTTGAAAAAGAACACTAGGCTATGTCCCGAAGAGGCCCAAAAGCGAGAACCAAAGCACCAATTTTCATCGAATGTACAATTCCTTCGTCTCGCGATAACTTTCTCTATTAGTCTAGATCAGAAATACATACAAGATACATATTAGATGTAATTCAGACAGACATTAAACCTGCGATTTCTCAGATAGAGAGATAGAGAGATAGAGAGATAGAGAGATAGAGAGCTCCTGTTTGTGAGAACCATACATAGCGTAGATCTGTGCATGTGCAGCCAACATCAAGACTCAAACCAAAGCCGATGTGCGATCGTTGAGCACAAACGCACAGCCAACTTAGCTGTACGTACCAAAGAGCTGGCTTCCGTTTTCTTGACATCGGCTTACAACGCTAAGAGTAAACAAGGCGAGCGTTCCAACAGTTTCCAAGTAACCTTACCCCAACCATTCCGTATATTTTATTTTTCCTCTTCCAATCATCCCCTTCCTTTCGAAACGCCTAGCTGGCCCGCCCACCGATCTGCTCCGGCCTCCGGCTACACCCCGATGATAGCAATGGAAACAGCATTTGCGACAGATATGGCCAGAGAAGAGTTGGTGCGATGTCTGTAAGAGAAAAACCCTTGGAAAAAGAATTCCCGTTCATTCCCGCCCTCCGGCCTCGCTCATTCGCCTACAACTCGTGGCTTTTGCAGTGCAAATATCACCCTGCCAATAGTCAGGCACCCGGTTTCGATATCGCAGTTGTAATAAACCCCAGACACCCTCTTGCTTCTTCATCGATAGTCTGTGCCCCTCCGTTCTCCATGATTCAACCCTGATATAATCTTGCGCTCTCTATCGTATCAACTGCCGCATCTAGATAGCAAGCGCCGAGATAAGGACAAGCACTCAACCTACATACATACAAAATGCCTTACAGAAAAGATATCACATTATTTCACGAATCCTCCTCTTATCTCGTCAGATCTCATTCTCCTTCATCGGCTTCTAGCCTTACTGCTTGCAAGATATCGAACTCCAAAGTGTCAACATCTACCCATTCAATATAGGCAAAAAGGAACAAGTCCTGCAAGCTCTGCATGAAATCAGTAATTATTGTCGCATGTATCACAATGATTCCAAACTGACCTGTCTACCAAGTCGGTATTATCGAGCATCGTAAACCAAATCTGTTCCAATAGGCTCTGTCACTTCTGTCATCAGTAATTGTAGTCTCTACCCTAGATACATATCTATATCCATCAGTTTCTCTGTCTTTGTACCGTCTCTACAATAACTGCTTGGTTTTTTCCGCCCTATGTGTACATCTATCCGATCATTCTCTATTCGACTTGTACTAACTATAATTTTTCTTATATAAAAGATGATTTACCGTGTGGGTAGCAACAAGATCTTATCTATGAATTTCTCTATCAATATTCTTCTTAGCGGTCCTCATATTTTGTCTGGCTTGTAGAACAAGAAAACACAATATCATTCAGCGAATCCTAGCTCTCGGATTGTACAGATGTACACATTAATCGCATTTATTAGCTCCATCAAGATAATTAGCCGGGGGGATAGAAAGAACAGTTACTTACAACTGCGATGTCGGCTCTACCAAACACCAGAAGCAAAAATTGTACTCTTTACCAAATATGGAAAAATCAAGTCTACATTATCGAGCTATAAAGGGAAGATGCCAAACGATAAATACACAATAGCAATAAAACACTATTTTTAACCCATGTGGTCCTAATCAATTTGGTCCTGACTCGATTCGCCCCGATTTCGATCAGTCATGAGGTTTCACCGTCTATACAAATGGTTGGTGATTTCTGTGTAATAGTAAAGCCACCGACTTCGCTCCATTATAACTAGGTTTCATTGTATTCCAGATTTGTCTCCATTTACAACAAACAGTGTATCACAAACCATGGCTGGTTAGTTGTATAATTGTGATCTTTCCATGTATATCTATCTTCTTGCATTCTATGTCGTTGTATATCACCATAGGCAGTTGCCGTACTTTATTACCAGCTTGCAAACATATATCTATCATGATGCCCTAATATCCATATTACATAATCTTCAAGTCTATCTAAGAACCATCAACAAGCCTGGTATATGGCTCTTCGAATAATATCAACCTTTCCAAATCCAGCAATGGCGCTTCTAGTACAATGGGCCTTATTCATTTACCCTTCACTAGAGGCTTTTATTTTCATGTATTCATCCAAATCACATAGGTTTCGCTCCAAGTTCTTGTTTGATGTTTTTATCTGCCGAGTTGACGATGATACATAAGAAAATTAAGGATAGAATATAAGATACAATAAATTCCAAGAAATGAAGAAAGAAAATAGAAAACTAAAGAAGTGTAGAAACCCACCAAATATGAAATAATAAGAAACCCCCAGTCTATCGATTATCTAACCCCGTAAGTTTATGCACCCCATCTCGACGGATAACGCTCATATTGTTGAGGTTTTACTGGTCGAGTAAATGGGTTCTGTGCAGCACTAACGCTAGGCGGATTTCTGCTGTGATTTGCAAACGGGTTCGGACCAGAGGGCTTATTTCTTTCCCGCTGCTCATAAGCTGCCATCTCGCGTGAATTGCGAGGTGAGCCACCGATATCACCCATGCTAGTGGTTTTCTTGAGCGGTGACTGGGCATGTGAATAAGCACCTAGGTTTCCTCCAAAGTTGAAATTACCACTAGACGATCCGGAGATAACTCCCATCGAGGCTCGTGACTTCAGGGTTTCGGAACCGGTGGATGTGCCATGGGAGACCATACTACTAGCAGGCATGCTCTTACGGATAGCTCCACGAATATTGCCAGTAGGAGACTCAATGGACTTGATCGGTCGTGGCGCAGGTGTCGGGGTGTACATTGATGGGCTCGCGGTAGTGCTACCTGCTGAACTGTAGCCCTCGGGGTCGAACGCCTTGCTATAGTTGATGTTTGGGTGTGTTTGGAACCCTCTGCGTAGGAGTGTGGTAGGAGTGCCTACGGCAGAAGACATTTCGATCCGAAGAGTGCTGTTTGATGTCTCCGTAATATTCGCTTGAGTAGATGCGTCACGAACCACGGGGTGTAGTCTTGGATGGACGAACTTGGTGTTGTATTCGTTCATGACCTCCCGGTTCACAATAGCATTGTCCTTAGCCTGCTGTGTATACTGGGACTGGATGAACAACAGTTGTGCCGAGACAATGATCTGTAGGACAAGGCAATTGAATACAGTAACGCTAGGCTGAGGATCGTCTCTTGATATCGGTAGGGACGTCATGTATATGAAGACATGCGCAGGACTGAACAGACATAGCACACGTAGACCAAGTGGCAAAGGATCCCAGACAGAAAGCTCCCATACATCACGGGTTTTGTCGGGGTGAGCTCTTTCCTCGGCAGTCTCGGATTTGAAAGCGCTTTTAATATGGCGGATAGGCGATAGAGCAGTGGGGTTGGCGTTGATGTTGACCCTCTTTGCTGATGATGTACCGGGAGCCGTGTCGATGTCATACTGAAATAGTCGGTACAGACGTACCCTTGTCATGGTATAATATGCATTTCCAAGTGACCCTATGAGTAGCATCCAGACTAGCGCTTTGGACTAATAGCCATATAGTTAGTATGATGTTACTGAATGTCTGTGTTTGACCCAACTAACCAAATATTCTATTGACGAAGAGCTGCTACTATCGCCAAACAGATCATCATAATCGTCAGACACTGAGTTCGACCGAGCCAGAACGAAGATCAGGTGCATCCCCAAGCCTAACTTCAAGCCTAGTGATTTAGGATCGTACTCCCGAGTCTCCATTTCCTCTGAAAGCCAGAGCAAAAAGTCCATCGGGTTTAGAAATGCCGAAAGACGCTCTGAGAGCGGCTTCTTCCGCACCATCCGACGCGTCGATGGTGCCATCGTGAACTGATATTGAGCTTCGGAGGAAACCAAAGGTTTCGATGAAGATGGTCGTAGTTATGATGTTCCTATGATCGTGGTCGGGCTTTGTTTGTTTTCTTTGGGACCAAAGCGGTTACTAAGGGAGCAACAGGCGCCTCTAGCAACGACACTCACAAAGAACAAAGAGAAAAGAATTAGGTCGTTACAGTATCCTAGGTCAAAACTGCTCTTCGACGACAGTCTGATTCTATCGTCAACAAAGTGGTGGGCAGCAACAAAAAAATTTGCGACAAGCAAAGGGCAATGTTTTTTTCTGCCCGTTCAAGGCTGAAGGCGCGATGTCATCTCTAGGCAACTAAGGAGACGGCAAGCAAGTGTGTACAGTGTCATGTGATCGGCGCAAACACTGTGGTGTTCGCTTTTGTCCATCGCTCCCCAAAGAATATATGTAATCACAATCTATCTGAGAAGAAAGCGACAATTATGCTTAGTTAAACAATTTCACTATTTTTATAGAAATCAGTATGATGCTCTATATATATGCGCTTTAGCCCAATACTTCACAAACTATGTATCTACCATCTCTCACTATACCTACCCTTCACCTTATGGATCCAGGTCAATGAGCAGTACATTCAAGAATCGACGTGGGGACCATTTCTATACAAAAGTATCAGCTCGTGTTTTCTTAGACCTGGGCGGCAGGAATATCAGTTATCCCAAACCTCACGTATCAGAAAGCTTCAGTCCTAATATATGAACAAACCTGCAGTTCTTAAACCAAGGGATGAAATCAGATTAATTGAGCCAAAGCAAATGCAAAAATAAAAAATCTATCCACAGATATATCAAGGCGTTAATTAAGTTCTGGCCTCCGCACTGTACCATTATAGTACTTTCAAAGCGGGTCGAATAGTGGAGTTCACCCTAACATTTAGTAGCCCATGACCTTATTAGGCGCTAATCCAAAGAAATCAAACTGCTACTCTGAAGTGAGTAGTTATCGAAACAACGTTTTGATTTCCAGTACTCAATTGACCTTCCCGCTTTCAACCTACCTCATATCAAACACAAATCGCATCTCTTTCTGCGCCAGACCCGCCGAATCTGGTCGCATCGCATACAATACCAGACTCTAAAACTGCCTGATCGTTTATAATGGCGTCTCAGGCCGACTATAAGGACCGCCAGTTCCTAGCTGTAATTGGCGATGAGGTAAATTCCACTACTATAGCTCATCACGATAGTTATCGCCAGCCTCGCTTACTTCAAGCACCACTTCGATTCGATATTTTATGGAAATCAACATGGAAAGCGCCGATTGAAATTCCCAAAGCTCATACTAACTCTAATATATAGGATTCCGTCACCGGTCTCCTTCTCGCTGGTATCGGCGTAAGTTTCCCTCCCCACTTGATATATAGAGTTGGACCTTCACAGCACTGAACTAACCTGCGCTTTCCTTAGCACGTAACTTCTGGCGCCAACGCTCAGAAAAACTTCCTGGTCGTCGATAACAAGACTGAGACCTCTGCCATCGAAGCTGCGTTCGAGAGCTTCACTACCGAGCGTAAAGACATTGGCATTGTGCTGATCAACCAACATGTATGAGCTGATGTTCCTCTAACACCAGAATATCCAACTTGAGAGTGATTCATCATTACACATTTACTAACATGGCCATCCTTTTCTTGATAGATTGCAGAGAGAATACGATACCGCGTCGATACTTATACCGCCGCTTTCCCCACGATCCTCGAGATCCCAAGCAAAGATCACCCTTACGACCCCGAAAAGGATAGTGTTCTACGCAGAGTTCGCAGATTGTTCGGCGAATAAATCACTCGTTTCCTGTTTATCCAAGCTTCAAGTTTTTATCTTTTATCTTTCTCCATTTACCTAAATACTCGTGTTGTGACTTGTACCATCCATCGTCCCTCGATGGGCTATAGGAACAGAGAGTCCCGAGGTATATCTTCTCATATGTAACCCTATAGGGGAATATATTGTTCCTGTTTAAATTCCTAGTCATCACAGGCAAGCCTTTCACAAAAGTCAAATCTTAGCAATATGATATAGATTATCATGCGACATTAAGTCACCACACCCAGAAAAAACCTAGTATGTGAGGAGTAGTACAATAAAATAGTTAACGTAACAAAGCTTAGGGCATAGTTCTGGTATCTTTGATATAGATAAGAGTAACGCAGAACGTATGTAAGCAAAAAAAAAAGTTGAAAGAAAATGTAACAAAAAATAGGCATAAAACCCAGACCTAGCTATTCAATGTGCACAATAGCTATTCGTAACATGCCATTCGAAACCATAAACATAAACCACTATTATCATATGTTTAACACCCTCTTAATCCTCATCGGCCTACTACAGCTCAACACCCAGAACAGTAGGGCTAAAGACGACGGAGGCAGTGAGGCAGGTAATGGGTTCGTCGTTGGCGGTGAAAACATCAGCCAGAACGGTGTACTTGCCCTAATCACAGTGTTAGCTTAGTATTCAGATAAGAGACATGATAGCTCGTCAAAGATCTTTGACAATCTAAAGCAATATGGGCTTTTTAAGTTGGGTTTATATCTGATCGAGGTAACGTTTTAAGACTTACAGGAGGGATCTCAGAGGGAAGCTCGACGGTCTTGGTCAGAGATAGTTCGCCGGCCTTGATGGGGCAGCTAAGGTCGACGTTTTGAATCTGTTCACACAGATCGGCTTTCGTGGCGATGAGGCGGATGAGACCGTATTTGACGGTGATCAGAACGTAAGCGCCCTCAAGGACGTCTTCCTTGACGGTTCCGCTAGCCTTGATGACAAGATCCTGTCCACTATCCGGTAATCGTTAGTATCTCTATCTCTATCTCCAACAGATGTGCGCGACAGGCGCAGTAATAGCGACCGGAATTGCAGCTTATTAAGAACCATCAATCTCAAAAGTACGCGGACTAATCTGTGATTTTATTATTCTTCTTTTCATCACTTACGCCTTGGGAGGATTTGGCAGAAGGTCGACCCGATCGATGGTGATAACATCCTTATCGTGGTCTTTAGGGCACAACTCTAGAGGCGACTGGCCAGGAATCTTGGTGCCAGCACCAGTTATGACATCCTGGGACGAAACGCCAGAGAACAAGCTGCGGGCAGCTGCCGGAGCGACGCTCGCCGAGAGAAGAGTGACGGCGGTAGTGAGAAAACGCATCTTTGTTCGTGAAAACGACAGTTTATGTCTCGTGTGGTGATGCTATGTTTGTTGCGCGAAAGATCGAAAACAAGAGCGAGATCCGGGCAATAGCTATATTTATTAGATGGAGAAACTTTGGTCGAGAAATTTCAGATCGAGTAAGCTCTGAAAATTATCGTCAGAGATTAATGAAATACCAGAGTTTCGAACCCGATAATATTGCCCTCGATATGTAATATTGTATCGCAATACTTGATCTATCCAAAATCAAAAAGTGTGGGCTCGGATTTTGTAGTTCTGTAGAAGAAGAATGACGCAGCTCAGGAGGAAAATGGTCTCAACGCTTGGTGCCTTTTTGGCCTATTTCGCTTCTAGACTTTCCCTCAAGCTACGCTAAATTCAGAAGGCCTACCTTCTAATAATTGCAATAGTCTAAGCAATAATCAACAAAAAGCGATGCGCTGCGCCAGTTATCAACGAGGCAGGATAAGAAACGTCATGAGGATGGGCGGGAAGGAAGAAGCCAGCGCGTCTGTTTATTGGTCAGTTTGTCGATTAAAGTGGGTTTGGAGAGTATCGTGTGATTGGTTTGATCCATGTTAAACAAGCCAAAAATCCCCAAAATTGAAAGGTCACGTGTGAGAGCGCCTCTTCTGTTCCCTTTATCGAAATAAACAAGCAGTAAGCCTTTTTGTTCTTAGCCAGATGTTAGGTGAGCAATTTCTTGCAAATAACTAAATGTAGCCATTCCCAAGCGCAAATTTTGCTTTCGTATGATATATGCGCCTCTTTCGGGGTTTTTTTTTTTTTAGCTGGCATTGTTGGTACCTAAATATTGGCGAAATATTGGCTCTTGTTTCATTGTTATCGCTGTTGGAAATTCACAGGTTGGTGTTTGACCGGTTGGTTGTCGCATTGCTAGGGTTATAGTGTTATATATCTTGGACAACAAATCATGTTGAGTAAAAACAAAGTGTAGGAAAATAAATAACAAACAACATGGTAGGAATGTTATTAGAGGATGTAGGTCGGTAGAAATATGTTTATTACAGGATAACCGTAAATATTTTCTTCAAGTAAAATCATGACGTTGAAATGCGGTGAGCATTTTGCTGCAGTTCAACAAGATGGATATCCATAATCATCACAATGCATCGAACCACAATTGTAACTCTGTTGACTCCCGGATATGCAAGAAGCTGGGGATTTGTGATGAAGGCTAAGATACATCAAGACCACAGTATACATGCAAATAGTTGTATGTTCATATAATCTATAGAGGCTGCCACTACCCCTCTTTTCCGCATAGACGATGGAAGCTTTGATGTTGAGAGCGGGCGCTAAAGGGATTCTTGGACAACACTCTAAATGCACAAAGGCATGCATGCGTGAATGGGAGGTATACAATGTGACTGTTCGGCAAATGCATTCTTACTGCATGCTATAGACTCGATACCACAAAAGAAAAACAAAACGAAAGGGGTATTTCTACTTTCTACGTGTCTCCTGTCGGTTTGTTTAAGAAGCTGATCGTCTTATTTCTCCCCTCCCCTCCACAACAAAGAGACAAATGCGAAGCGGAATATTCGATGCCGACGACCCTGGAGACCCGAAGATCGAGTGGGGGAGGTTGATTGTCAGTTGGCCTTGACATACACTTAATAAAACCTGCACTGTCGACACAGGATGCAGCTGAAAAGACAAGCGTGATGTTTACGATCAAACGAGGCCACCGTGATTTCATCAATTCCGGTAAACAAAGTGTTTCTTCAAGGCGGGCGATGGCGAGCTACATACACATACATATATGGCGACGCATACGAAAATAGGATGAGTGACCATGGAGTATCATGTAGCCTGCATACACTGGTTACATGACACTTATTTACGATGCTGCTTAAAACAACGGTAATTTTTGCCCTTGACCGCTATTGCAAGCAAGTTGTCAAAGGAGGAAAACAGTCATAGGGATCATAGAGAGAAGGATATGCCTTCAACCACCGTCTCTTAGTGCATACATACATGGCATACTGCCAGAAAGCCGAAGCGGGTTTGCCAGCTATTCGTACTACGTCTGGGGAGCTGTCAATGAGGGGATATTGATATACTATGTATATATCGTATACGCAGACTTGTGGAGAAACTGGGTCGCTTAGTTGACGGCGTTGTCATAAAGCACTGACTTTCTTGTGTACAGTCGTTATATGTAATCTGAAAATAGCAAAACAACAATGGCCTGGCATGTTAAACAATATTTCTACAACTAGGCAGGAATCCATAAGGCCATATGCCATGGAAGGTACGCATATGATAAGATGAAATTGGGAGTGGATAGTACGTATGTACATCATAATTAAGTGAATGGAAAGGACGAGTGAAATGAGCACATAAACCGGATAGTGATGGCTTGAGAGCTGTAGAGTGACTTTGAATTCTACTTTGTTTCTGTGATGCGGGAAAGTCAAGAAGTGGACGCTATCGCAGTGAAATAAAACTTATGCACAGCTGCCGAGAAAGATGGATAAGCTGAGGGAGGGAAGACCATCTCAGGGCACAGCACAGTGATGAGGATAGCAGAGTACCGGACTTGTTGTAACAGAGGTCATGTTTAGGTACGTGGTGCATATTATAAGACAACATCGGTGTCAGCAGCACTACCGCAATCGAAGTCGACATACTTACATATAAAACCATACATGTATGCATCTGCATATGAATCGGATGGAAATGAATCGAGTATAGACGTTAGATGTACATACGTATAATATGTAGGCCAAGGACTTGTCTCGGAAAGTGCTTGCGATACCCATATACGCTGACGCAGGATTCACGGATAATAAAAGATGCCTGACAGGATACGCAGTCTGTTCTTGTTAGCGTAAGCCAGCGAGCAGCTCGATAGCCCATAACTAAGCCTGCTTATGGGCACTATGAAGAAGTGCTTGAATTGAATAGTTGTAATGCTGGGAGTACTACCAAAAACGCTGCTGGGATATAGCTAGAATGTGCATAGACCGAACCAGTATTTAGCGCATGGCGTAGCAAGGTGGTGGGTGGGTGTATGGTGCTATGTTTGATGCTATGACACTCGTCAATTATTTGCGGCAAATTTCATGCCGGATGGTGTTGATATACGGTATATTATCCAAGTTCTACGCGCAAAAACTAGCATGACATTAACGACCGCGTTTATAGGAGCGGCACACTAGTGTCTATGCCGACTGCGATGGATCGATATAGGCTACGATAAATGTACATTGGTATCGGGTCTACTGATGTTCTTCTTTATATTCGGCAACGATGGTCTCGATCTCGAATGGGAGTATTCGAGGACAGAAACGGTGGAGGCAGAGTCGATAATAGGCGGATTGAGAAACTTGGTTGAGTCCTGGCCAGAGGCACAACCCGAGCCAGCTATGCGTCTATACGCATTGCATCTGTCTCGTTGTCGGTCGACAAAGATTTATCAATAATGTAAAGCTACAGCGAATGAATGCGGGGTATGCATGAGGCAGTCAGTCTGTCCATGCCTACTATCCGACAATAAATAGGCATGGTAGGTGGTGAAGGTCATATGGCCACAAGCAGCAGCAAGATGTCGTAGAAGCGAGAGGACGATGTTGAGACTAGCGGAGAACGCAACACAGTCTGCAAGCAGATAGGAGAACAGGGCAGACAGTCGCTACTTCGTGGCCATGTTGTAGAGATGGGATGGGATGCTAAGCCCGCGCAGCTGCTTTGTGAAAGAAAGAGGAAAGGAAGAAGGAAAAGAAGGAAAAGAAGGAGGAGAAAGAGAAAGAGAGAGAAACAGAGGGATGAGATATGGCCGGGACGGGAGTGAGTGGACTGGACTGGCTGAACTGGCTGGAGTGGACTGTGGTTGTACTGAATTAGACTGGGCTGCGGCGGGATGAATGAGTGAAATGAAGAAAGATTAGAAAAAAAGAGGAAGAGGGGAGACATTTACATGCTGGCTAGTTCAAAACAGCGAAAACAACGCCTGGATGCACGGCTGCCTGAGGCACCAACACATGCAACCTACGCCGGAAGCATTTCTATTGGCTGGTGGTGCTCTGGTTGCTACTACACAGCATATGTACATACTACAGTACGTTAGCACTATTTTTCTTCTGTAATCCCACGTAGAAAGTCAACAGAAAATCGAAAATAGAAAGCAGCATTGGTTTGGTGTGCTCTGTAGTAGCTGGGTGATGCTGGGAAGTTGCTGCGTGTGCGCTGGGAGTGGATGTAGTGCGCTGCTACCACACTAAAAATCGAAAGGCCCTATCGGCGGTTGAGGCCATGCTGCATTTGGTCTAGTGGGAGCTAGATGGTACCTATAAATGTGCATGTTTTGTATCTGTATGTAGATGATATTACTAGTAGTCGAGAATATAGAGGTATGTAAGGAAGATAGGACTAATCAATACAACAGGCAATGTAAAGAAAATGGATGATGGAAGATAGAGAGAAGAGTAACTTCCCTGTTTGGCACCAGGCACCAGCGGGCTCTTGTGATTTGCATGGTTGTTTTTGTTTATTTTCTTGTTTTGTTTTCGACTTTGAGCGTGCTCTAGCCTGACTGATTTTTGCTCCTGCTTGAGAATTTCTCTTCCATGTTTCTGTGCTTAATTGTCGCTCCACAGCCAATTTCGCTGCAATCTCCTCAAACGCTCCCATAAGACAGGGCCAAGCCTACCAGATACACTTAGTTAAAGAAACCAGCCTGTTTGTTTTGTTCTTTTCAACATTCTTTCGCTCTTTTTGATTTTCATTAATGTGTTGTGTCCTGTGCATAAATTCCGAAGGCGCCAGCGCCCACGTTTAAAACACAAACATCCCAGCTTGCTAGAACAAAACATGTACAAAACCCAAACCAGCTCTCTACATGTAATGTGCATACATATGTAACTATGTATACAGATACACTATGTACAGATATGTACATTGTATGTAGCTGTTCTTTCAGCGGCTTGTTCTGCGCCAGGATGGTCGTGGCTGCAGCTACCAAGACCCGTGAAAACAGAGACCATATAATTTTTTTAGTTTGGATTTCTGACTTATCTGACGCTATCACATCTCCGGAATCCCGAGTGTTTCTGCTGATGACTATTCGTGCTCGACTACGGAGGAAGAAGGCAAAACAACTCTTCGCTCTTTTCGTGAATGAACGCAATGGCAAATGCACTGGTCATGGCTATTGTTTGGCTAGGCTGGCGTGTCTCCAATTTGCGGCGGGTGTGTACATATTGAGAAGCCTTTCTCTGCATGCGGCACCAATTATGTGTTCAAAAGGTTGTAGGCCATGGTAGAGGCACGTCCTAATATCAAGCGGCACCTTTGCAGCAGCAGCTTCGCACGGTGCCTCTACGGTGCTAGCGATGCGTCTATTGGCTGGCGCAAGGTTTGGCGGCAGCTACAGCCCCGGTCGCCTGTGCGATTTCATGTTGTATTGGCACCGGTATGCGAAGACTTTAGCACCCGGTGCGCTAGACTACTCTGGCAAATCTGGCTACCAAGGGAAGGGGTGGTTTTTTTTTTGGAGATTTTTTGTGCACTATTTTTTTTGACTTTGTTTTGCTTGGTGTTGGTGGGCGGAATTCTGGCTCTGCTGGGCTTCTGGCAACGACGGGGAATGAATTAAGAACTCGCTGTAATGCTGCAATGGCAACAGTGCATAGCGGGCTGTAGTTTCTGGCGCTGGGCTTTAGTGCGTCGTTCAGTGAAGGTACCGCTGTAGCAGCCTCTGTAACTACAGCGTCCATGTGCTGTCAGACTCTCGACTAGGCCAAGCCAGGCCATAACATTTCGACTGTTCTGTTCATTCGACTGACTGTTCCAACTCGTGTGGCCCCCTCCCTCCCTCCATCTCTTTTCTCTCTCCTTCACCTACTCAAACTCGCCATTCACTACTCGCCCATCCGCTTTGCTTCGCTGCCTCGTCTTCCTGTTCCGCCATCTCGATCATTGCTTTTTGGCCTCGCCAGCTTGTTCTCATTGCCCATTGAACCAGCCGTCCTTGCTCACTCTATTTCTATCGCCTTTCTGCCGGACATCGTACAAGTGCCCTTTCAACTGCCGGCGCATCCACCATCGTGTGTTTTTGTCTTGTCTCGTCTCGATCTCAACCTGCCAATGCAGCTCGGCCTCTAAACCATCGACCTCAGACCACGTCTTTCTGAGCCACGCCTATTACGTGCCGAACAGCTCTGCTATCTGCCTGCCTGCCTGTCTTCTGCAATTGTCGTCTCTGTCTTTTGCCCACTCGCCGAGCTCGACGTCGCTACGCGCACCGCAAACCCATCCATCCATATCTGACGATCGCGGTCGCCCCATCTCCGACGCGCGCTACGAGCACCTCTAGACGCCACCGGTCAATTATCCATACGCCGCTTTGGAGCTCACCTGGCGTCTTGTGGACTTGCCAGCGTGTTTCAGATCCTTTACGTGCTGTCTTGCTATCCAAATCGTTCGCCGTCTACCGTGTTCATTCATCAGGCAGCACGTCTCCCATACACTCGTCACGGCGCCGCCATGCCCCTACACAGGCACTCGTATTCTTATATTTAACTCACAACGCACTACGCCACTCCATCGAGAGTCACTCTTATGATTATGACCGAAAAGCTCGAGTCGCTGTCCTCACAGCCGCTCAATCAGACTCACCCCATTGCCCAGTCTTGGGCCACCCACTCTAAACCCTTCAAGGTCGAATCCATCGCCGTGGAAGATGAGCCCTACACCATCAAGTGTATCTGCAGCGTACCAGACGATGATGGTAATACCATCTACTGCGAAAGCTGCGATACATGGCAGCATATTGACTGTTTCTATCCCGACAACCGTGACGAAGCCTTGAACGAAAACTTTGCCCATTCTTGTGCCGACTGCAAGCCGCAAAAACTGGATCGCGAGCGAGCCGTCCAACGTATGAAGAAGTTCCGTGCCGTTCTCGACGACAGTGACCATATCAAGCGACTGGACAAGAAAACAAAGCGCTCCATGTCGAAGAGCAGCCGGAAGAAGCTTAAACCAAGCGACCTGCATCTCAACGGCCCGGTTCCAATCGAGATCGCCAAGCCTGGCCACGGCTCCGACAGCATCCATACGCACAAGAAGTCCAAATCAACACACAAAATCTCACATTCAACATCTCATGCCGGCAAGCGGAGCCCATCTTATGGCAAGCCCCCTAGTCCGGCGTCAACACCTCCAGATCTCCCGCACGACTTCCAAGTACACCAGTACTCCAATGATCTAGTTATGCTATATAACGAGCCCGATCTACAAGTCGTACAGAACAACTCATACGCCGACCTTACAGTCTCCAATATGATGTCAGCTTGGCTTAGAGATGACGAACAGCTGTACATGGATACAAAACAACACTCCAACACTATATTCCGAGATACACCTGCGGAGCGTCTATTGAGAAACAAAGATATCTACGTCGGTCAAACAAAATCTCTCACGGTGGGAACCAGCGACCTGCGGATTCAGTATCTCGCGACGCGAGCTCCTCTCGCCAAGGATACCCCCATCATTGAACTCAATGGACAAGTCGGCTTCCAAAATAAATACTGCATAGAACCACAAAGCAACTGGAGCGAGCTCTGTGCGCCGTTACCTTTTGTTTTCTTCCATCCTCGCATCCCACTCTACATCGATACCCGCAAGGAAGGCTCTGATGCGCGATACGTACGCAGGAGTTGCAAACCAAACACGACACTCGAAACCTACCTGAACCGCTCCGAATACCACTTTTGGCTTGTTAGCGACCGTTATATCGCTGCCGACGAACAAATAACACTACCATGGGATTTTCGGCTACCAAAAGAGCAACTCTCCCGTATTCTCACGCTACTTGGACTCAACGACGATAGTTTGCCGCATAAGGAGCCCGAAATGACGGAAGAAGAGTATCACAGACATTCCTCTTGGCTCTACCGTGTGTTAACACAATACGGCGGCTGTGCCTGCGATCTTGGTGAAAACTGCGCCTTCAAGCGCTTTCACCGGAATTTCCTAGGTAAACATGCCATCAAAGTCCCGTCTAAGAAGAAGACGACACGCAAGCCTAAGTCGCATGTTGTCTCTCCTACTAGCACGGCGCCATTACCAGATAGCAGAGCGCCTAGCGAGATCCGCCTTGATGACTCGACTGAAGATATCCGTTCAACACCTGGTGTCTATAGCAAAGCTTCAAGTAGAGAACGGAGTCCTGGACGACCCGCTACCTTTGAGCAACCAGAGATTCTCAGCGAGCAGACCGATCGTGATAAGCGTAAAGTCGCCATGGTCGAAGACACATTCAGACGCTTGGCACAGGCGCCACCTCGCAAGAAGAAGCGCGTGACCTCGGACGGTAGCCAGACTAGCATCTCACAAAAATCTTCCAAGGCGTCTAGCGAAAAGCCTAGTAACGGAGTAACATATGCCGATGCTGGAACCATGAGCGGCAAGTCGCCATCACCCGCATCCGCGGCCTTTCCTGCTCCGTCATCAAGACAGAGTGTATCTCGACAAACTTCAGCAGTGCCACACTCACGCCAAACATCACTGGCGCCTTCATTGCTGGCGCATCCACAGCCTTCTTCATACGTAGACCAAGGCACTCAGACCGACCCCAACGACGACGACTTCTTTGCCCCGCCACCACGTCCAATTCGACCAACGCGCCGCGTGATTTCTCTCGCCCAGCGTCTATTGAATGCCCGGAAAAGTCAGATGCGATCACAGGCAGAGGTAGCTCGCCGAAATAGTGTCGGCGCTTCTTCTGTCACTGCCATGTCGACCACAAGCTCCACCGCCGACGGAAACACTAGTAAGCGTCTGTCAGAAGTTTCTATAGTGCCGGAAACCGAGGACCAGACCATGACAGACGTTTCCAGTGTTACTGTGCCGACTGCCGCCCCGGATGATACTGAAGTCTCGGCCCCTGGTAAAAGGGGTCTCGACATGCGTCTACAGATGCCTTCGTTAGTTGTCTCTAGCAACGGCACTTCTAGCCTTCCCACCTCGGCCGTTTTGTCGGCTGGCTCGTCGATTGTTCAGTCACCATTCGCATCAGCGCTAGTAAGCCCCTTTGGTACTGGACCTGCAGTCGTGAACCCGAGTCCTGTGAAGAAGAAGCTCAGCCTCAGCGACTACACCAAGAGTCGGGCCAACAAATCTGCGGCGGCTTCGTCAGTCAAGATGCTGCCTCCATCAAAGCTATCTACTACTGAAGAGGCTAAAGACGATGATGTCAAGGGAGGAGCAGCGTCAGCCAAAGCGGCTGGAACTCCTGGCAGTGCGGGTGCTGTTGCTCCATGATAGGCGCTTTATTTCTTTAACATCTTCTTATTTTCTTAACTTGAAGGGCTCATTTCCTTTCAGATCATCATCATTCTGTGTACTTGTATACCTCAGGCGTTATCGATGCTCATTCGTTCTATCTTTTTAGTTTAGCAAATGTCGTCTCATTTTCCTTACTCTTTCTCTTGGTTTTATGCGAGAGTTTCTCTATCGGGCTCTCTCATCATTCTATTCACTTTTTTCATTTTGGAGTATATATTTTCATTTTGCTTATTATTCTGGAAACAAAGCTGGCTGTTGAATCGGCATATGTTATTGGTTTGGTTATAGGAGTGTTGGCTTGATTTTTTCTTTTTTTTTCTTTTCTTTCTCGGATAAGTCTGGATTTTCGGTATTCCCCCATTTCTTTCTCAGCTCTTTTTTTTTCTTTCGTTTCTTAATGATTATTTCATCTTTTTGATTAAGGGATTTTCTTATTTTCTTTTCGTTTAACGACGGTATATTTTTTTCTCTTTCATTTTTTCTTTCATCATAACTATTTGTCTTACACAACAAGTATTGGGCGGTTTTCTTTCAATTTATTTTTTACAATTTCCTTGCATGTTTTTGGTCTTCAATTTTTGGGACTCATGTTTCCCCCCCCCTCCTCGACGAAACTTTATTAGAAAGTGTATACTTGAAGATCATATTTTATATGGTTCATCCATCAAAGGGAGCAATTCTTTTTTTTCTTTACCTTAGCCTAGTTGAACTCATGTCAAAAACTCATGTTTCTTTACTTGTCTGTTTGGAAGTGGGAGAGTTATAAAAAAAAAAGCACTTTTGGAGAATGGAAATCATGTTCTCTAATGCTTATGTGGTTTCGCCTTTCATGTTATTTCCTTTCTTTTCTATACGAGTATACAAGGAATTGGAGAATTCGTCTGTTGGCGAAGAATAAAAAATGAAAATTTCAAGATATCTTTACCTACTATTACCTTGTACACATATTATTTGTCCTTTGGGTGACTTGGGGGCTCTTATTCCTGTTCATTTTATACTTATCGTTATAACAAAAAAACTCTACTCTGTATCTTATGATTATACTAACTGGTCTAATATCTTCATGTGCTCACTGAAATGTATGATGAGGAAATAATAATTGTTCACCTTGTGAAACTATTATGATATATATGATACTTTTGAGGAATTCTAGTACAAATGACATGATCTTTATCACTTTGTATCACTACAACACACTTACATACACGATTTGGCCAGTTGCTTTTTTCTTGTTTCAATTTGATGTATGTCTAGATTGATTTAAATGAATATATATCATAATGTATGAGGCTATTTACACATAAGTTTGCTATTACTGGTCTGTGGATACTGAGAACTAGGCAGTACCGACTATGCTCCAATTATCAGCTTGGAACAACAGCAAAGCGAGCTTATGCCGCACAAACAGCCCAAACAGACCAACCACAAACTGGAGGCCTGTAACCTCCAGTGCTAGGCGATCTTCCCGTAGCGGGCCACGCATGACTAGCCACAAATTCAGTAGCGTCAGGTTACTCGTCTCGACAAACTTGCCATTTCCGTCCTCTTTGATGCTGACGAAGCGCAGCTGGGCGAGAAGGCGCAGGACATAGGCAACAGGAGGCAGCGGCTGCTTCTCGGGCGTCCATGGGGTGACGGAAGGCTCGAGAAGGCCAGAGTCGGCGTTGAAGCGTGGCAGACGGTGGCGCGGGCACGGAATTAGACCAAAGATCTGAGGGGTCGAGAACAAAAAGTTGAATAGTTGAGGCACGAGTAAAAGACCGAGAGTCTTGGAGAAGTGTCCCAAGATACCGACGACGGCAAAGACCATGCCGGAGAAATAGCAGTAGGTGTCGCCAACAAAGACCTTGGCGGGGTACCAGTTGTGGCACAGCAGGGCAAGCGATACACCGATCCAAGGAAGTAGGAGGTAAAGCGAGAACAAGTGCGATTCGACGGCGGGGTGGGGGTATGGCGTCAGAAGATACAAGCCGTCGTTGGCAGCGAGGAGTAGGGCAACTACAACACACTGCGACACCTCGATGCCGTTGATGCCTGCCAGCATGTTGATGCTCTGGGGACAGAACATGGCCACGCAAGACATGTAGATGTAGTACAGAATGCCGAGGTCGAAGAGCTCGCCAAGATATGGTTGTAGCGGTATCGGAATCACGACGGAAGTGACGCCAAAGTCGACAAAGTACACGGTAAGAATAGGGATAGAGGCCAGGCCGGGAATCCACCACTTGTGGCGCCAGCGGATGTCGAACAGATCGTCGCCTACACCTAGCAGCGCAATGCACTGGAGCGAGATGATGGCAGATAGATACGAGGCTAGCTTGCTGTGAGGGAACTTGTGCAAGAAACGGCCCTGCTCGACCAGGATCTGGTCTGGCGGGGGCATGACGACGTCCTTGTTTCCACCACCCGAAGTTGCAGCGACGATGTCCTTGAAGAACGGGAAGGGAATGAAGGCGATGACGATCAAGATGTACACAACGGCGCAGATGGCGCCCATACACTCGGGGATCTCCGGACGCGTCTTCTTGCACAGATCGCGGCCGCGGAAACCGGCCTTCATGAAGGTCGGGCCGAGCCAACGGATCATGGCGTAGGATAGTGTGAAGGCGAGGATACTGAGGGCCGCTGAGGCAAGGAGAGGTTCGGATGCTTCGTGGTTGCGCAGCGAGTTGGCTAGCACGGCGATGCTGGCGGCACTGAGACTTGCGAGACCGGCTCGCTCAGTAGACGAGAGTGTCGTCGGCACCGTCGCCGGCAAGGCTGCCGCTGCTGGTGATGGCGACATGTTGGATGGAGTTGAGACTGGCGACGTATGTCAGGGCGCGGCCATGCATGTGGGCTTTGGCGCCTTCCGAGTCGACTCGATGTGGTTTCTGGAGGCAATTGCAACTATAGATGCGATGCGATACGATGCGCCAATGCGATTTGCGACGCAGAGCAACGAAGACAGCTCGTCTATGCTTGTGAAGGAAGTCAGGCGGATGGCTAGATTGCGATGAAAGACGAATAGAAAGAAGGTGGAAGAACACCGGAAAGCAAAACACGGAAGATGCTCTACAGGACACACACTTTAAAACTGGTTTCGAAAAAAGAAAGATAGAAGAAAAACACAACTGCGGACAGACGCCGACGATGATTAAAAAAACAAAAAAGCACAGCTCGGGGCCAAAAAGGTGGCCTTTTTAGCTTGTGATTGAATTGCTTGCTTGCTTGCGCCTACAAAAATAAGCGCTAGTTAAATAAAACAAACTAAAGCCGGGGTGACGACGATCGAAGGTTTCGCCAGCCAGCTGCCAAGCCCCGTTCTGCGTCTGACAGCTGTCACTGCAGTATCGACAGCTGGCGGGTCTGCCAATTGGACACTACGAAACAAGCTAATGAACAAGGTGCATGGAGGCCATGGAAGGGACAGAACAAGAAAACAAAGGAATTAATTAACCGATTTCCGGGGAACTCGGTACGACCTTGAAGCAATATACATAGTCATAGTCGTACACTCGTAGTTGTAAAAGTATATTCATTTACGCCCTTGATTCTAGCAATGCAGCCTACACCAGAGTCCACAGAACCAGCCCGTCAACTGAATATGACCCGCAGCCCTTGTTGTTCCATTGGTCAACCGTCATTCCACTGACCGCCGCGCCGTTGACGGTCTTGGGAATTGCTAACATGACCGTTTTGCCGCGCTCGCCCAGATCACGTGGATACACATCGATCCACCACCAGAACCCATCCGACTCCATCGCCACCCAATTCCCGCCAACCTTGACCAGCAGTGCCACAAAGTTCTCTGGCCGCTTGAGTTCCGGTCCGCCGTGATGGCAGGCACGCGAGACCATGATTCGCACCGGCTCCGGTGAATCTACAGAGATATCCCGGCCGACTGGGCTGACGCTTGTCGGTGACAGATTTGTATCTGTGAACAGCCCATACAGTGTCGGTGCCGGGCCATTGGCAGGACCCAACAAGTACTCTCTCCACGAAGGCGTGCGGCCGTTGGCAAGGAAGAAGTGCGTCTTGTTTTGGGGGAAGTGCGAATGGCCAAAAGCGTCATTGGGCGCGTTGAACTCGTATGGCCTGAAGTGACGATTGTACTGGCCATTGGAGCAGTTGCCAGCGCCCCAGCATGCATCGAGAAGTTTCCAGTGGCCGCCGTCAATCTGTACGGCATTCCAGGCATGGCCATCTGGCCTCTCCAGTGGCACGGGCTGACCAGGTTCCAGGTCTTTGTAGCCGATTCCCTTGCCGTGGCCACCGACTATGATACAGTTGAGTCCGGCACGCTTAGCAATTGCCTCGTAGCATCCAGCATATCCTGCGCAAACTCCTTTACCCTGACGTACAACATCTTCAGCCGTCATCGGTCGTACATTGCCTGTGCTAAATGCTTCCCAGTCGTAGTCTACATTGTGATGATGCCACGTAAATATAGCTCGTGCTTTATCGGTTAACGAAGGGAAGGGGTCACAAAGAGCGCGCGCGAGATATCCAATGGGGTCGTACGGAGGCAAAGACTGGCGCGGGTATAGTGCCGCAACGCGATCTGGCTCGGAAAAGTCACGGCAAAACAGACACTCTGGCGTTGCTGATGGCACAATCGGTCGTTGGCGCGACACCTCAAAGCTGCTAAAGGTCGGTTTTGAACTCAGCGGAATCGGGGGCGGGGCCTCTTCGACCACTACCGGTGCTGGCGGTCGACTAGGGAGATCTGGAGGGGCTGTTGGTTGCAATGTTGACTGCAATCGACGTGATGGCAAAGCTGGGGGCAGCCGCCTAGCTGGTAGTACCGGAGGTGCAGTCTGGGGAAGGACTGGCTCTGATGCCGTGGCAACAGGCATTGTCGGCCGTCTAGGTGGCAGCGAGGGCGCAGATACCGACGGACTCTGTACAGGAGCAGGCAATGCCTGTTGTCTAGGGCGCGACGGCGATGAAGGCACTCTACTAGTTTTTGCAACAACCAATCTTGATGCAGTTTCTTCCTTTGCCTGGGCTTCGCGCTCACGCTTTGTAGGCGGCAATGTGGGTAGCGAAGTCGGGTCAAATGCTGGAGGTAGCTTACGCCCGCTACCGACACTCTCTATACTCGTGGCTACGCTAGGCGCCATGGAGTGCAGCGAGTTCAGCGAGCGCTCCGATGACGTAGAGCTACGGCGCATAGAGGCACCGGACAGGCCAGACGACATTGAGGGCCGCGGGAGAATCGTTCTCCCACTGCTAGTAGGAGCCGTAGGGGTGGCGCCATGGGCCAATGCCGGTTCCGATACCTGATAACTCGGCGTGCGCCGTGGCAGTGGTGGCGGCCTTGGCTTAGCTGTACTAAGACTGACTGCGTTAGGACTGGTTGAGCTGGAACCAGGGCCAGCCGTATTGGATCGCGTCGGCAACGGAGGTGGAGCATTCGCTCTCGATACAACGACGAGCGTCTGTGGTGGAGAGCCAGAGCTCGCCGCTGATTGGCTCTTGGCTGGTGGCGGTGGTGGAGGTGGACGACGGCCTTTTGGGGGGCCATCGGGTTTATCCAACGAAAAGTTCTTCTGTTGATTGAGCGCCTTGATGCGCTCGGCTAGCGAGTTGAACTGCGACTCTTCGACTTCGCTCATGACTGATAAATCACGCTTTATTTTTGAAACCAAAGAACAAGATCGATTTTCTCTCTCTATCAAGGTCGCCGTACTTTTTGGTGCCAAACAGCGATAGTCTGAAGCTGAAAACCACTAGAACCTGGCCTACTTCGGTGGTCAATTAACCAATGTTGTTTGTTCTTCAGGGTCCAAGTTTCGCCGAGTCCATAAGATTGGCGAGTCAAAAACGCGATCAACAATAAAAGCACGAGGCAGATGTTCAATTGCGCGCTCTAAGAAAAGAAGGAAAGGTGAAAGAGAAGAAGAAAAAAGAACGGATATTTGTTTACTGGAGTAATAACTGCAAAAGAATAGTTCGAAAAACCTGTTTCTTCAGCGAAACACGCAGTTGCCAGGTTTACGGGAAACGGCACAGAAGCATCTAGTCGACACCTGCTTCGCGGCAATCACGACGCACTAGACTTGGGTAACTACCCTAAGCAAACAACCAAAACAAAGGGGAAAAAGTCCTCACACTATTTTTGTATCTAGTCCTATCACTTTCTATATCTTTATATCAATCTTTATCAGTATTGGAGTCTCTGGAATCAACTGCTCATCATTCTTTCTTTGGATTTCATCGACATATCTCATCAAACCTGCCTTGCCTTTGTTTCTTTCTTGCTTTTCGTAGACCAATCTAACCATTTTCAGTCCACTTTTCTCGGCGCAGACAAGCCATCTAGTTGTGTTTCCACTCGCCCTGCAGACAGCACTTGATTCTCACCAATAACATCATAATAATACATGTATGTATAGCTGATAGCATCTCGTAGGCTCGATAACACGTCCCTCAAAGGCCTGTTACTGTTAGCCAATACCACCCTCGTCATCATGGAGAATCACCCGCATGGATCATTCGCTCTCCTATGGCCGGAGACATAAGCTGAGTTTCTTGTATCTGTCATACAAAGAGTATCACTGCAGAATAATACGAGCTACGGCCAAGCTGCCGTGATCTCAAGGTACACCAGTCTGTGGTGTCTTGCCAACAATACATTTCTTGGCTCTACACTTCACCACATAGCTCCAAGGGTCATCAGTATCGTATATACATCTCAATAGCCGGACCTACCTTCTAGATCTCTCCAAAAGTTACCCATGGTACGTACATAATACGGCTCCTTTTCGACAGATCAATGATCTCAAGCCGCTCCGCGGTTAGGTTATGATAAGCATCAAACTTTGGAGTTTCAAAAGGCCCCCAATGCTAGACTACCTTCAAGTTAGGTCTAGTTAAACACTCTTACATGCCCTATTTCTGGGGTCTAGACAGGAAGTCTTTGGTTTCACAACAGACATGTCGTGATATTTCAAGTAGGGGTATCTTGGATGACTCTCAGAAACCATGCCACCGTCAAGATTTGCGATGTACTCACTATCCTAATTCTACATATCTGTATGTTCTGGTTTTGCTAGTAAGTTTTGGTTAATGCGAATCAAAGTCTGGATTTTCGGGCACATATTACTAGGCCACGTCAAGAATAGGCTCTCTCAAATCAACCACTCACATTGACGCACCGAGCCCTAAGATGTAATCACGCTGATCATCCCAAAACGGTAGCCCGGCGCCTACAGCCGCGTACAACAACAGTAAGTAAGTGTACGTATTCTTGACCACCTTCGTGTCTATGCTTATTTGTACGTTTTAACCTACTTTCAAGATTGCCACTTGCACTGATATAGATATCGTCGTTTTTGTTTTTGTTTCGCCCTTTTTATACACAGATACAACTGCATGATAGCCTTTTTCGGTTATAAGATGTCGTTGTCTATGTACAGCGACACAGCTCAATTACATAGGCTAACAGCCCCGCTTGATATTGCTCTTGTCCAGGGATACAGCATTCCCACATACAAGCTGGGCAACCATCTGGAACACGGCCACGACAATCTCCCAGACAGCAAGCAAAGCCAAGCCGCAGAGTGGTTGTGATTTTGTACATAGATGTATGTGTACAGCTATATCGGTCTGCCGGAAAAGAGGCAGCCCGGCCGGAGAAAATACTCAGCAGACAGACAGGAAAACTATTCAATACAGCCAACAATGCTACATTATAAGCGCTGCAGTGTGGCTGACTACCTTTACAGAGCTACCATGTATCATCATGCAGCACACGACACCAAATAGAGCATCCCCTCAGATTCAAGATCTACCATGGGGGGACTGGGCTTACGCCTGCCAAATGTGCTACAGTTAGATGCAGTGCTCTCTGTTATCAGTTGCAGCGATGGATGAACAACCCCATTGGCGTGGTCAACATGGCTGCTCAAGACAATAAAAAGCAGTCTATTATTGTGGCTTTTGGTTTTACGGGCTGCTCCTGGAAATGAAAAAAAAAACTCTGGTAGTTCTACCACATTTACAACATTTAGTATTGCCGAGCAGAAGATTCAAATTTTCTGGGCTTGTCAATTTAGCCTCAAGTTCATATGTATATTCATATTTATATCTTCTAACACTCACTCATCTTTTCTCTTCCTGTGGATTCTCTTCATAAACCGTTCTTCGTTCTTTCTTCCGTCTTCATAAGCTTCAAAACCACTATTGTCCCTTTCTCACTCGCTTGGTTTCTTTCTTTTCTCTTAAACGCCCGCTCGTTTAGCCAACCTCTCTTTCTTTTCTCGGTATTCCCATTACAGCACTGCTCTCCAGATATCCAACTTGGTGTCCCCTCTTTGGCCTAGTTTCTAATCCAGCTCCCGATCTCTCCTCGATTTCAAATGCCCTGAATCACTGTGCTCGCCTCAACAGCAGTGATTGATTGATACGCCCGCCTACTATCACAACTAGCCCCGTGATTTTGCTGTTGTGTTGTTCATGACATCAGTTGCCTTCTTTTGTTCATTTTGTACACCGAGTTACCATTCTTCGGGCTAAGCTTCGGCCTATCAAACGTCCTCGTTTATCCTTCTCGTGGTGTATATTTCACTGCCCATTACCCAACTCTGTTCTCAAAAGCCGTGAGAATTTCCTGTCTGGAAATACACATATCCGTCCATCTATAGTTTGGAGCCACGTTCGAGCTCATTTTCAACAGACCTCTTATTCCAACCATATCAAACTCATACTTATAATCACGGCGCCAGATAATTGGCATCTCGTTTTGTGCCTCTCATATACGTGCACATTTTGCCGTGCTTCACCACGTCCACTGGTGCATAACGTGCTTACTTGCCTCTACCTTCACGGACTTCCATCATGTCGTGGAACTACGGTGCTGTTCCCAATAATGTCTCTGGCCATGGTTCGTTTTCTCAAAGAATCGCCGGGCAAACGCCTTCACAACATGGAACACCTCAGCAACCCGCGCGTACTTCGTCACGCATCACGAGTCTAGACGATTTCAACCCTTTTGCTATAGATCTTTCACATGATCCCAGTGCCGATATACCAGCATCTCCAGTTCCTGCGTCCACTGCTTTTTCGAGCACTACTCATTCCAACTTGGACTCACATATCAACCTACCAAGTTATCGTGATCATCAGCTCTACTCACAGCCATCTCAAGTATCGATGTTGACACCATCAGAATATGGCATACAGCCTCACCCGTCCCAAGTTTCACTATACACTGCCTTTGAAGAGGCGTCAGAATACCCCAGAATTACTTCGCCAGTAGCATCCTATACGCTTCCTTATAACAACGACCCAAGCTTGCTAGCTTCTCCACCAAAACAGCATAGACCATCCAATTTTGAGGGCCACGATCATACACCAATCGAGTCTCAACAACCGGACCGTAGATCAACACTATCTCGACTGTCTCGTGGGTTATCCCTTCGGCCAAACTATGCTGCTATACCGGAAGAAGGCGATCTAAGCGATATGGTGCCCATGCTAGACCAGTCTCATAAAGTCGAGGAATCAATGTCATCCCCGCCATCACACCATATAGATTTCAGCTCGCCAGATCCAGACGCACTTCGCTATCTTCAGGAGCAAGAGCTGCAGGGCAAGCTCACCGGCGGTATCGGTGCCGGCCACCAACCGCCTATCACCCAGCTCCGGAGTTCTTACCTCGGGGCTGATGCTGATAGTAAAGAAATGGGATATTCGGCTCTTTCTCCCACTTTTCCAAGCCCTGGAGTCGACTATTCCCCTCCATCATATCACCAATACACCGCTCCCAGCAGTATCTTCCGTTCATTTTCTATGCGCCGAGGCAACAGTGTCATGTCACGTGCCAGCACAATTCGCAATCTCAGCCAAGCAGAGGCCAACCGCCGTGGTCAGCCCCTTGCTGTAGTGATTGATGAGCCATTGTATGATACGGACAATGTAAGCTCTGCTGTAGACGTCAAGGTTGATATCAGTGCCATGGTTGGGCCAGAGCTTCGTACGCCCGACTCGCCAAGCAGCTTTAATAAACGGCGCGCAACATTACGCAACAGCGGCGATGAAGATGAACAAAAATCCAAGACGATGATTATCTACCCACAGCCGAACTGGCGCCCCTTCTCTATGCGGACATTCTATCTTTCATTTCTTATCCTGCTTTCACTTGGGCTAGTGCTTGCCATTGAAGTGACACTGCATGTCAGAAAAGACGACACTTTATTCAGTTTTACAGATCCTAGCAAGATCTCGCACCTAACGTACTTTTCTATCAAGTACCTACCCATTCTTGTCTCGGTTATCTTTGGTGTTTTTGTGGCAGTTGAGTGACTACGAAGTCAAGCGTCTCGAGCCCTTCCACCAACTATCGCGAGACAACGGCGCACTAGCATCTGAAAGCCTCGACGTCGACTACGTCACAGACACCGGTTTCTGGCGCCTCTTCCAGTCTCTCAAAATGAAACATCACGTTGTGACCCTGTCGTCTATAGCAACGCTTCTTGCCGTCTCTATAGTCCCAACCTTGGCCTCCGCCAGCATCAGCATGCAGCCAAGTCGTAAGGAACGTCAGGCCAATCCTCAAGTCCTCAAGAAGTTTGTCATTAGCAATACCTGGCCTCACGTCCTATCTGCTGTATTTATGGTGTGCGCCCTTTGTGGAATTATGATGCTTGTACTGCTCAAAACACGCCGGAGTGGTCTACTCCGTGATCCCCGTGGAATATGCGGACTGGCTTCTATAGCTGTTGTGTGCCATATAATGGTCGACTTCCAAAATACAGATACCATGAAGCATGCACAGCTCCATCGCCACCTCAAGGGCCGGAGATATTTGCTTCAGAACAGCGCTCTAACGCCACATAAAGATAACCCTTCGATTGGGTTCAACAAAAAGCCCGATCCAACCGGGACTATGCGTTATGACCACGAAGAAGAAGAGACAAAGGAGACGATGACACGCAGAGAAAACCCACATCCTGTCATGTTACGCGCTAGTGGATATCTATCGTTCTTTGTGTTCATCATTCTATTCATCGCGCTCATTCCGGCATTTATATTCTTCGATCTTGGTGTAGATACTGATAGTGCACCATTGCTCTTCACCATTATAGCCGTTACTATCAAGATGTCGTGGGGTATGATCGACAAGGCTGTACGAATGATTGAGCCGTTCTATATCCTGGGCAAACGCCATGCCCCAGCATCTACTCTCATGCTAGACTACACGGCAATGCCCTTTGGATATCTACCATACCGAGCACTCTACAACAAACATTTCATCATGTTTCTTGTTGGCCTTGGGTCTGTCATTGTCGAGCTTCTCACGGTATTGCTAAGTAGTTTAACAACCGTCAACGTTCGATCTTTCCATCAGATAGCTCTAACCAACATGACCCAAAATGGTAATTCTACGACAAACCCAAATCAGCTTTTACTCTTCCGTGGCCTATTCGAAGACGATAAAGACTCAAGTTCGATCAACAACACAAGCCAAGAAACAGCCACTTCTTTCTATGCATCTCTAGCCGGTGCCCTCTTCATCCTCGTCTACCTGGCTGTCGTATCCACCATAGTATACATACGTCGCCGCCACCCGTTCCTACCCCGCCAGCCTAACACGATTGCGTCGACGCTGGCATATATTCACCAAAGCAAGATGTTGTACGATTTCGTTGGGACTAGTATGTTGGGTACAGCGGCTATGAGCAAGAAACTGGATAGTATCGAGAAGACATATGGATTAGGTACGTTTAAGGGTCGTGATGGCCAGACACACGTCGGTGTAGATGAAGAGGAGCTCTTGGGCAGTTATAAACACGGCGTGGCGTTCGATCAGTCGGATAATCCGTGGAATACCGTATGGGATCGATTCTAGACGTATCTTCCATGTTAAACCATTTGTCACTTTTTTGTTTCGTTGTGATATACACTATATATCATAGGATAGATGGATGCTCTTTTTCATAGTTGCATGCTTGGGTTGTATCTGTATCACAATCTGTTTCTTTCAGAATTTTGGAAACGCGGTTAGATAGTTTGCTATTCACTTTATTAATGCAACACAGTAAGAATGATTTAGTTACTGACGGTGTCAGTCATTATAAAGAACAAACTATGTAACTAGCAAGATTGGCTAGAACCCGAACGACCAACTACTTGAATGTCAACATAAACAAACGAAAATTACTAATTACTGTCTATTTTAAATTGAATCTATTTAATGACGACTTTATATTAACATACATTCGCGTCTGTTGGTATAAAAATTGTTGTTTGTTTAAATGGTAGTATTATCAATCTTGATTTACACAATGGCTTATGTGTTAGGGTTATGTAAGGCGAAAAGATCTGGGCTATGCATTGTTTGCCTGTTATTTTATTTCACGGGCGGAAAACATGTAAATTAGCACTTAAGCGGTGAACGTTCTACATAAATGATTTTGTAGTCGTCATCACGAAACTAAGCTTTTTTTTTTTTTTTTTTTTTTTGGGATAGTAGGAATGATATGTAACGGTTTAACGAGATCTTCCAAGCCGGCCGGATCTTTTAGTTAGCCATGATGATGTTGCAGGAGTACATGTGACATAGTGACGAAGTGGTGGGCTTTTATTCCTTGATATATCTTTTTTTCCTGATATATCGGCGTCTCTAGTAAGCACTAGTTTCTAACGTATCTTATATATATGTACAGATCTGCTGGCTGAAATACAAAGAAATATGCACCTAGATTCCTACTGGCAATATTCCTGAATACGAATTGCGATTTCTTACGTACGCCTTTTGTTATTTATTCCTCTCATTCAACAGTAGAGCAAATCCTGAAGCTAAATAGGGTAACAATGACATATTCTAGAAGATGGGAGCAACAAATCAGATCGATCGAAGAAAAGGATGATGTTGAGGCCTTTTAGCCGTCCTTTTTCTCCTTCTTTTTAGTTTACGATCCAAGGACAACAATAGCAGTTATTCAACTGAAAATAGCAGTGCTGTGCTATCAGTAAATGAATGGATCACCATGTTCTTGTTAATGCTACTATTTCTGTGCTAGTTGGGTGACCGACAAGCCCAACTGAAACCATGGCAGCCAAGCGAGACCGAGCTTCTTTTCTTCTACTTTATCCAGCCTAGATATGTACTACAGCTCAAGTAAAAATTGGACAGGCCATGATGAGAAGATGATGTGCTATGAGAATACTGACAGCAAGACAGACAGAAAGAATAGTTCATGCAATCTCTCGAAGCTTAGTTCTTTCGTTTGATATATATAGAGCAAGGTAGCATTGAAAATCCAGGAGAACTCACCAGTATCAGCCAGACAAATTTGATGTATCTCGAGCTATCAAGCCTTTGTTCTTATTTTTTTTTTTTTTTTTTTTTTTTCGGGACTAGCATCCTCGTATTATATTTGGATCGATCTCTACACGAATATAGTGTGCTAGCCACTACCAGTTTGCAACAAGATGTTCGGGGCACAGGATGGTCTGTACGTAGCGTCTTGTTCATAAGGTAAGGAGACCCGGGATGACCTAATTCCACATTCAAAGTGTGATTTACGAGACGAAACATATCAAAAACCCCGTATTGATTGTTGAGGCGAAACCCAAAGACAGTTTATGTTGAAGTGCATTAGGGTTTACACGTACCACATACAACCCTATAGTAATAAAACACCGAGGAACTTTATCGCAAGAAGCTCTCGATTTTGTACATGGCATTCCAATAGAGCGAAAAAGGGAGGCTTTGGTACTGTGAAAGAGCGAAAGAAGGGCATAAACTGTGGCATGCAGGGAGAGCTTAAATGGGCGTATACTTTTGGGACGTTGGGATTGTTAGACGTAGTTTAAATTTGGAGCGACGGAGGTGCAGGTTACAGAGTTACAATGCACGATAAACTCGAAACAGTGCCAAAGCCAAGCTAAGTTTAGCATTGAGATCGGGTTGGTTAGTTAGGTCTATGTAGTGGAAGTATTAGTTAATACATACATATATATTAGGTGAGAAAATCCGCAGCGCACATCAAAATACGGCATAAAACTTGCTGTGTGCGTTCTATTGCACGGGCCAGTCCATCCTTAACTTGCCTGTGCATGAATTTATTCCACTATACTGGCAGACCCGAGAAGAAGAAGAAGAAAAAAAGGCACACAGAGAGAACAGAATACACGAAATCAATAGACAGAATAGCCAGTTTGAAGTGTCTTGTTTCAGGACGCACCCTGTTCGGAATTGGAGGATGACACCGTCAACCAAGAAAGAAGATTATAGATTGTAGGCGGGCTGTGATACATTCAGTGTTACGAGGATCAGCAAAGAAAACAACGAGAATACATAGTAGAAATAAGAGGGAAAAAGAGAAAGCCCTGGCGACGATCAAATTGTACAGACAAGCAAGTACTACTAGTAGAAGAACATGCGGTATATCGTTGGATACATACATGCTGTGGTGAGAGAGCCTGAAGTTTCTTGTCCATTATAGCCACCACCAAAAGGGCAGATTGCGATTGAGGCGGAGTTCTGGCGAGGAACGGTGCAGGTTTGGCGGGGCGTCGATCACCGGTCTCAGCACCGTCGTCATGGGACGTGTTAGTATTGGCAGTGTTAGTACATTAGCCGGTAAATATACGTGTAGTTGGTTGGGTAGAGCCCGTGTTCCAGACAAGATCTTACTAAAAGCAGCAATACGGCGATGTCTGATGACCTTCAACAAGAACACGACCATCGAGACACGGCGAACGCGGACATGAACAGTTGTTGAAGTAGGACGGGAAAAGAACAAGGCATTGCCAAGGTACCGATTGTTAGTGCCAATACGAGGGCGCATAGCAGTGACCTGAGCCCTGGCCGGGATTACAGGCCAAATGCAACACCCTGTCAAGTATCTTCTGGATTGCCCCTGACTTGAAGCTATCAGGCAGAACCTTTTCTGATGCTTTGGCTTTTATTTTATTAGTTTCTTTTGCTACTCTACCGCTGTAAAAAGATTGGAAAACCCCTTGTTCACGTTGTTTGCACACCCGTAATTTCAAGATGAACAAGAAAAAGAGAGAACTCGAGTTGTAGAGAAAAAAAAAGATAGAGGTGCTTGGCTTGTTTATAGTGTATGGATGCCCTGTAATTTCTTTCGTCTTCTCTCAATTGACCTGGTGGCCGCGTAAGGATGCAATAGAACAAAGTCACTCGCTCAGCCACTGGGTCCCTCTCGAGGCCGCTGAAAACAAGACGGAAACAAACAGCAGACAGGCTCTATAGCTGCATTATGTGTCAGCGGTGGCTAGTGGGCTTTTAGACTGTGGGGCCCTGAACTGAGCCCAAATATAGTAAGGTATGCTGTATTATTAGTTGCTTGTTGCTTTGATACGTCTCTTTTTCTTCTGTGTCTTTTAGTACTCAAGTGGGAAAAACCCCCCCCCTGAAAAAAGTCCATCGGAAGATATGCTCCAGCCCAGGTTTTTGAAGTCATAGCTGCCAATACGGTCAGTCGGCCACGCTTTATTTATCTTGCTGCCTCTTTGTATTCTCTTGGTCTGGTTGCGAGCGACAGGCGAGAGAAAAGTAAGAACGACCGTTTACTCTTCGTGTATATCTTATTTTGATATTGTCCCCCTCTTCTTGGCCCTTGGCAAAGGACTTGACCGACCTGATAGCGCGAAAAGAAAGAAAAGATAGAAAAGACAAGAGATAATGCGAAAGAAAGAGCGCTTGTCGTTGATTGGAGAAGCGCTGTAGAGTCGAATTGCGGATTTGGGATAGCGCACGCCAAAGTAGTTGCCCGTTCCTGTTCCTGTTCGTAATTGGCGCTGCCGTTCCTGCTTCCTGCTTCCTGCATGCGTATGTACAACGTATTTTTGTACTAACACATGTATACAAACTTAAATGTATACATGTAAGATGGCTCTAGATTGTCCCTGAATAAGGCCTGATTTGCTGCTGCTAGGGCGTGTTATTGGGGTATTTTTTACTTGCTTTCTGCCGTTCTTGCCTTTCTGTTTCCATGCTTTCTTTGTTGTCTCAATTTCCTCTTTCCACAACCTTCACTGCCTCCCTCTCTTTGCTGCTACTACCCTCTTGTATTTTTTTTTGCCAGAGAATCTCTCCATTAAGGTGGGACAATAAACAAGCAAGAAATCGGAAGGAACAAGAAGCGGCCCAGACGTTAGCAGTTGCAAAAATTAAGCCCAGGCCAGAGCAGAAAGCAGCAATAAGCAATGCAATAACCCAAAATCGCATCGAGCCGATCTTCCCTCTACGAATCAATCGCCCAAGGTCTTTGCTTGCATTTCTTCTTGTCTCTTTTTTATTTTTAATTCCCTTTTCATTCCTGCGCTGCCTTGATTCTCAAACTCACCAAACTCCGTCTTTTTTCTTCCTCGAATTCTTTTGTTCTTTTTTATATTATTGGTTGTCTCTTTTATTTTATTTGTCTTCTTGTCATCTGTGCCTTATTCTTTGGTTATTTTCTTCTATTTCTTGTTATTTTCTCTTCTTATTCTTCCACTCGCTATCACAAAAGGCGATTGGATATGTCGATTTCGCTGCTCTCAATTTAATCAGCATCCTTTGTTATCGTTATCACCATCGTCGCCGTCGAAGAACTGTCGCTCGCTTTACACTCTTGACGAGACCATTTATTTCTTCGACTGTATTATTTTCCCTTTTTTCTTTTCTATTCCCGACTTGACGACCCGACTCGAATCTCTTTGCTTCGCACCGATTGACTGGATTGAATTCTGGCCCGTATTTACTAAGGGCATCGTATCCTGTATCCATTAAGCCCGTAATTCACGCATTCCTGCCAACCACCGTCTTTCATCTCTCTGAGAGCAACAACAACAACAACAACAAGACTTGCTCTCGAAAGCAATCCGCCTCTATATTAGCGCCATAGCTACAACTGTATTCGATATCCATTATTCTTCTTTCTCGCTGCGTGTATTTCGCCGCCAGCTCCGACCGACGACTTGATCATGAGATTCTCCTTTATGCGGTGGGCGCCGCTCGCTGCTCTAGCGTCGCTTGTCGCCACGCCTGTTGCTGCCGAGCGAGTCCTCAGCTCTCAGTCGCTGAACACATGTGGTGATTCGTCTGGTTTCGGTGCCTCACTGTTCAAGGTCACCTTCACACCCGCCAATTACTCCGCCAGTGTCGATCTGGAAGCCACCATCTCCGTCAACGGCAACGTCACCTTCGATATCTCGCTGACCGCCTACGGTTATGAAATTCTTCAGCAAACCATCAACCCATGCGACTACGAGGATCTGGCTGGTATCTGTCCAATGCGTTCCGGTCGTCTGACCATGCCGACCTTCGTTATGAGCGTCGGCGAGTCGACCGTTAAGAACATCCCCGGCATTGCTTACAGTGTTCCCGATCTGGATGCCACCGTCAGAATCAAGGTCAACATGACCGCGACTGGTGAGCAGGTTGCCTGCGTCGAGGCCGATATCTCCAACGGAAAAACTGTCGACCTTCTGGGTGTCAAGTGGGCTACTGCTATTGTTGCCGGTCTGGCCTTGGTCTCTGCTGCCGTCATCTCCGGTCTGGGCCACTCCAACACCGCCGCCCACGTTGCCTCTAACGCCATGTCTCTATTCTCGTACTTCCAAGCCCAGGCTATGATTGGTCTTACTGCTGTCCGCATGCCGCCCATCGTGCGCGCCTGGACCCAGGATTTCCAGTGGTCTATGGGTGTTATTCACCTGGGCTTCATGCAGGACATCTTCACCTGGTACCAGCGCGCCACTGGTGGTACTCCCTCGACCCTATTTGACTCCCTTTCGACTGTCTCCGTTGAAGTTGAGAAGCGTGGCCTACCAGAGTATGGCGCCGTGGACGTCTACCAGGCCGGTGGCCTGATGTCCCGTGATATTGCTATGCTACCCCGTGCCGCTGCCCAGATGATTCGCCGTTCCGTTGTTACTACTAGCGCTGGCCATTATCTAGTCTATGGTATTGAGCGTGTCGCTTTCAAGGCTAATATCGAGTCCACAAACTTCTTCATGACTTGCTTGACCTTCTTCTGCCTGTTCGTCCTTTGCACTATCTTTGGCATTGCTGCCTTCAAGGGTATCACTGAGATGCTCATCAAGAACAAGACCATGAAGGCCGACCGCTTCCAGGAGTTCCGCAATGGCTGGCGTACCGTTCTGAAGGGTATCCTCTTCCGTATCTCGCTAATTGGCTTCCCCCAGATTGTCATTATCTGCATGTGGGAGTTCATTGAGAAGGATTCGCCTGCTGAGATCGTCCTGGCTGTTTTCTTCTTCTTCGGTATTCTGATTACTCTGGGCTGGGCTGCCAGCAAGGTCATTCTCATTGCCCGCCGCTCTGTCGTTATGCACCAAAACCCGGCTTACATCCTGTTTTCCGATCCTCAGGCCATCAACAAGTGGGGTTTCCTCTACGTTCAGTACCGCGCCTCCGCATACTACTTCATTGTGCCCACTCTGGGTTACCTGTTGGTCAAGGGCATGTTCATTGCTCTGGGCCAGAAGTCCAACGTTGTCCAGGCTGTTGCCTTTGTCATTTTGGAGGCTATTGCCCTGATTACTGCCAGTGTCATCCGCCCCTGGATGGACAAGGCCACCAACTCTATCAACATTGCCATTTGTGCCGTTAACTTTATCAACGCCATCTTCCTGTTCTTGATGACTAATGTATTCGGGGCTCCTGATCTAATGGTTGGTGTTGTTGGTGTTGTGTTGTTCATTCTCAACGCTGCCTTCTCGCTGATTCTGCTGCTGATGCTTATCGGCTCGACTGTCCTTGTCTTCTTCCGCAAGAACCCCGATAACCGTTACCACTACATGGCTGATGACCGCGCTTCGTTCATGAAGTCGCAGACTCACCTGGCTGCCACTACTGAGCTTGACGCACTGGCTGCAACTGCCCGTGGTGACAAGCACGGTGGCTACAAGAACCAGCTCGATCTAGACGAGGATAACGAGTCTATTTCGTCTGATAGCATCCGCCAGCGTGCTGCCAGCAACGCCGCGCATAACCTGCCTGTTAGCAACGCTGGTTCTGCGTCTTCCTTTGGCAACGAGAAGAACATGTCTGGTGCGCCTCGCTCGCCCATTGACCCATCGCTGCCGCTCTTCCCTGGTGGCCAGCCTCAGCGTGGCCCTAGCCCTGCACCTAGCTTCAATGGCGCTCAGGTTGACAGATCGCCCAGCCCGTACAGCCAGGCGCCTTCTGCGTACAGCAGCAACAGCCACGTGAACAATGCGTATGGCGGCCAGAACCCCACCCAGTTCCGCCAACAGAACAACTCTAGGTAAGCCTTTATTGTCATTTTCTATGTTATTAATAGATATATTCCTAACATCTTTGTCCTTTTAGTCCCTGGCAACGTGGAGCTGGCTACGACTAAATCTAACGTCACCTCGGCCATGGCTTTGTTCTGATTTTAAACCCAAATATTGCATGTTGTTTTTCTTCTTGGGTACCCTTTTTTCTTTTCTTATATTGTTTATCTTCGTTTTTCAATTTTGTTTCCTTGCTACAAATAACTATCAGTTTTACCATACATGCTTCCATCATAAACATCCAATACCACCGTCACACACAAACTTTTACTATATCTCCGAGGTCCTTGATTTAGACATGATGTTATCGTCTCAAGCAGCCTATCAACTAGTACTACTTACTCCTACTCTCTCCATCTCCTTTTATTTTGCCTCCATAACTATCTTTACTCTATCCTTTTCTCCTTTGTGTGTGGAATTTCATGAGACTATCAATCATGCTTGACCTATCTTTGTTTTCTTTGTCTTTTTTTCTTTTCTTTGCAATGTGGTGTGTGTGCGTGAGCTTGCCTAGCCTTGACGGATGAAAACTGTAGGCCTTTATCATCGACCTTTTTTTTTCTTCCTTTATCTTATCTCTTTGTAGTTGTATTCATCTGGTGGGTGTTGTTTTCGTGTCTAGGCTAAAAGAATATCTATGTGATATTCTATTACTAGACCAAACCACTTTTTCAACCTTTCTTTTGTATAACCCTTTTTTTATCGTTCCGTAGCCATGAATAAAAAGTTCTGCTCTATAAAGAATCATTGAATATGCAGAGGAGAAAAAATATGTCTCGATTTTGAGTAGATGGATAGATGAATTGGTAGTAGCAAAGATGCTAAAAAAGTACCTTGTAAGAAATACCTCTAAACTAAAAAGAGAGGAAAGTTAGGGCCCAAAGGACGACAAAAACAGAGGATTGAACGCCGATAATACAATAAAATTGAAAACAAAAGAAAAGACATTAAAACCCGTCGAGAATATGATCCCTAGCCCTGAGCTGCCTGGCCAGTTAGGTAGGCGCCAAACGTCCGCTAGTTTAAGTTAGTAAGCTGCTTTTGTTTTATGTTTCATGAAGATGATAGTATGAAGATACAAAGGATATAGAAACTTACAGCATTGCGTGTTTGAAGGTAGACGGTTCCGGGTCCGGTGAACTTGCAAACGAGGCCTTCACCAGAAGCTAGGCCGGAGATGATACCACCAGAAGCCACACGTTCCATGACGTACTTTGTATTCCATGCGACAAGATGGCCGTTGTCGACGAGGTACTTCTCGCCTTCTTGAAGCTATATATGAACAAAGAGAAAGAAAGATATTTGTCAGTCCAGGTATTCGTATAACAGACCACCAGGGCCAAGAATATATGTAAGAAAAAAAAATAAGAAAAACTCACCTCCTTGCGGATGACAGCGCCGAAACTGGTCATCCATAACAATCCCGTGCCAGAGATCTTGTATACAAAGAAGCCTTCGCCCGAGAAGAGTGCCTTACTCAAGCCCTGGCGTTTATACTCCTTCTTGACGCCCTGCGTGCAAGCCAAGAAAGCGTCTCTACCCATAGACCACGACTCCGTACCCGACAGGCGCATAGTGATCAAATCACCCAGCATGGCCGGAGCCAATAGGACCTCGCCAGGGCCCGAATAAGTCGAGTGGCCAATCTCTCCGCCAGCCACGTACTTTTTCAAGCTAAAGCTAGCCGTACCTTTGAGGGTGACGCTATGCGACATGGCAATCATTGCGCCGGGGCGAGCTATAAGCGGCGCGTTTATGGCGAGTTGGATAGTCAAGATACTGTTACAATCGCGATGCGAGATGCGGAAACTACCGCCGTTGAACGTTCCCACGTCGTCGGCGATGGCGTGAGCGCCTACGAAGTTGGCCACGGGTCCACTAACACCACCGTCGGCCGTGCTGTCGCGCGCAGCCAAGACGCGCTTCATATCTGAAGCGGCCGCTATGGCCGCAGTTGCTACAATCTCGGTTGTGCGCGGTGCGGCTACGGCTTCGTCGGGAGGGGCGGCGTAGTTACCCCCGGCGGTGGCTACGGCGGTGTTGGGAAGCTGTGAGGCCATGGAGTCTGTGCGCGTGTGGACGGAGGCGGCACTGCTGTGGATGGCGGGAGATATGGGCTCTGTAGGTGGAGGCGCAAAGTTAAGCGCGGCTATAGCAGCCGCCGGCGGAGCCGGAGACGGGGTACTATGCGTGGGAGGGGTGTAGATACGACTTGCTTGCTGCTGTTTCTGGATAGGCGGCGTTTGGCTCACGCCGGGAGGGGCTGGGTAGGCCTTTTGCTGTTGCTGCGGCTGATGGTATTGCTGGGGAGGCGCTGGGTAGTGAGCACCGGTGACTGGGTTGGAGGAGACGGAGATAGAGGGTGGCGGTGGATACGAGGTGACTACGCCGCGAGGTGACATAGGCGGCGAAACGACGCCGGGCGGTGGAGGGTAGAACGAGGTCTTGGTGGCAGGCGCAGATGCGGGCGGAACACCGTACTGCGGAGGAGTTTGGGAGGGCGGCGGTGCGTAGCTGGTGTTGTTAGAGACAGAGGGCGGCGCAGGATAACTCCGCTGCTGCTGCTGTTGGACGGCTCCGGCGCCGGGAGGAGCTAGTGCGGCAAGGCAGTGTCAGTAACTCGGTAGGAATAGGCCATAAGTAGAGGCTCGATGGAAGAGGGACATACGAGGATAGTATTGGGTCGACATGATGATTCACGGTGTATAGAGTCCTCGGCGATATCTCGATATGCGACTCTAGGATATCGTGAAGGTGGTTGAGGGCCGTAAGCAGAGACTCTCCGCAGAGATTAAATGGTCGTACAGCAGCTGGAGAATGCAAAGGTATACAGGCTATTGAGGATAGATGTGCAGTTTGGAGAGGAACGATGTGATGGCTATGAGGCGCGATTTGTTTGATAGAAAACTGTAAGATTGAGAAGAAGAAGAGAAGAGCAGAAAAATATACAGCTGCTAGATCTATCTAGTATTATCACAGAGCTATATCTATGTAGCTTACCATTGTCATTCATGACTATAACTATGTAGCCACCCGACTCGGCGGGCTATTGGCGCTGGCCATTGAGTTAGATAGAGCAAACAAAGCCTAGCCATGTTCTGGGCGCTTCAGTGGCTCTGCTATTAAACACCAATAAGCAGGAAATATGCCAGTATCAGCAATAAGAATGGCTATTGGTGCTTGGTGGACAATATGAAATGCTTCACCTTGTCCGTTGAGCGGGGTGGGCCAATCACAGAGCGCCAAGCCCATGCGCCCAGAAAATGTCGGCGCTTAGAGATGAGTTTTGCGGATTTAACCCTTGCAAGCCTTTACAGCTTTTTACACTTGGACTTGGATGTATAAAAGCAAGAAAAAAAAGCTGAGTACGAAGTTTAGGCGAAACTCAGACGTTTACAGAATACCTACCCCGATAGGGTTACTAGTCTATCATGGCCAATCACAATTATTCTTGCCCAATCAGCTCTAGCAAGATACATAGGGCACTTAATTCTAATCAATGAAAGCATGATTTTTGTGACACCTAAAAAATTCAGGAAGATGTGGCCAATCAGAAGAAAAAGAGGAAGCTTAAGTGCCACATATAATTTGCTTAGTTTTGGTCGCATTAAAGATTTAACCGGCTTTCTCCGCTTTTAACTACATCTTTCTTCACACCTGGAAATTTAACCCTTAGTCACCGGGGGTCAAGTCTCCATAACGGAACAGACCGACTACGTATTGAATGTGAGGGATGGCGAGAAGGATAGACAAGATACCGTCCACTTGGAAATGGTGTCCCAACCACCAGAACTGGAGATGGTAACTGCAATAGGTACCATTGCTGTCGGGATGTCCATAGCAGCGTTCATGACATAGGTCTTCTGTTGCATTAGGGATTGTGCAATCTCGAATATACAGAATCTATGAGTATGCTGACCAGATGATGTTCAACATCTGCTTGGTAGCCGATCCGGCATTGTATAATATCAGTGATTAGATGTTAAATATAGTCGAGTTGAGTAAGATATCAGTTTCTAGTAGGCCTATAAACGCCATATACAGTTGTCTATATTACGGTTCTTGACAATATTGTAATAGTGTTTTGCTATGAGTTGTACATATTAGTCCTATCCTAGGTGTCACAATGTTCTGATAATAGTAGCAATTGGCCTTGCCCATTTTTAGGCTTAGATATCTCGACTGAGTGAATGAAATCTAACTTTGTTTCCTAGCTATAGACCTTGTGACACAGTCCTCTTCCCATGATTATTGTAGTTTTGCCACCATTAGATGAAAAATTTAACTAGACAGTTTCATCTATACATAATCCACTTACCCCAAGTCTCTCCACCATTGATAGTCAACTTCGCATCTTATCATCAACACATGTTACCATTATAAACCTTTTAATAATACTTTATCTTTCACGGCAAGTTAGGGAGACTATTCTTGAAACTACCTGATACTTTCCAGTTCCTTGATTTTGTACATCGCCAGCAGCAGCAAGTTTTTGATAGAGCAGAGGTGGACCCAAGAATTGGAGTCTCAAATAGTTTACGTCTACTGAACTATATTGATAGCTGCTATGAAAGGGCAGTACATGTCACCCTATAGTTCGCTTATTGGGCCTTCTGGAATAGGGAAGCCATTTACCGTGAAGCAGCTGGCTAAACGCCACGGTGTATTTGTCATCTACATATCTTTGTCTAAAGCTAAAAGCCTTGGATTTCCAGGCCGTTCTTTAGTTGCTGATATCTATACAGCAGACTATTCCGAACTATCAAGAGTAGGTCCAAAAAAAAGGTGGGAAACACATATTCAACGCCATCTTTCTATTGCAAAATATCTTTGGAAATTAGGCATGTCCAGCTCTGATTTCTGGGATCTGCAGACTGGAAATAAAAGTTTCCAGAGCTTTGTCTCCAAGACGCTTAAGCTTGATGATCTCTTGTCTAGGAAAAGAAGTTCGGACGGTGAGACAAAGTGTTGGGACAGAGATTCGCTGGAAGATCCTTTTTGGGGCGATAAACTCCAAAAACTCATTGAGGAAAATAGTATTGTACTGCAAGAATCACAAAGAAAGGATAAAGCCAGATTTGTCTTTGCTTTTGATGAAGCACGAAACCTCTTAGTTGATCAAGAAGAGGAAGGCTCTGATAGTGCTGTGCTATTTAGGTCACTACAATCAGCTTTACTTCGTGTTAAAGCCACTGATAAGAATCACAGTGTTTTTTCTCTTTTGGTGGATACTACCTCCAGAGTTTCAAACTTCTCTCCTCCCCGGTATCTGGATCCTAGCCAAAAGAAGCCATACAACGACATGACCCCTACAGAGCTTTTCCCTCCCTTTTTTGAGTTTTCTACTCTAGATATCTTTGCACCACCCCTCAACTTGGCCCATCCCGCTATAGATTGGAAGTCATTGTTCTCTTATGGCCGGCCGATGTTTGGTGCTTTCTGTCAGGAATTTGAATGTGGACCTGATGGGCATTTCACAAAGTCAGATATATTCTAGCTAGCTTTCGAAAAGTTGGACCCAGATAGAAAAACTGAGTTATCAGCATTGAGCATGGTTCGCTACCTGGCACTCCTTTCGAATAGAGTAAGCTTTGAGGTTTATCATCAACCTCATTGCCAGAGGCTAGTGCCTGGTTAGATGCATTGGATCTTCAATGAATCAGAAGACCGAGAGAACCTATCTATTGGACAGTCCCCAGAGCCGATTCTGGCTATGGCAGCCTATGCCCATATTTCTCTCAATGATAACCTTGTCAAGGCACTAGTTGATATCAGAAACTATTTTAGATAGGGCATTGTTAACATTAGTGATACTGGCGAATTTGTAGCAAGCTGGACTATTTTACTTGTTTTTGACATTGGATATAGACCAAGAGACTATCTACCTATTCCATGCAAGCTGATATCTAGAGGGTATCTTTGGCACAGCTACTTAACAGAGTATGGTATATCTACTTCACTCGGTATTGTACAAGTTTTCTTCGATCGAGTCCTTCGTTTTATCCCTAGAATTGTTTCCGGATATCCCGTAAAGGAAGGCCAAGAAAGATCTCTATAAGATACTTTGTGGCCTTCTTGTCACAAAAACAGACTTGCATAAGATGAGTGACACTGAGTATAGCAACGCCGTTGTGCCAACAATAGCAACTGAGCCAGAACTAGGGGAACAAGCTAGTGATTGAACTTGATAATGAAATTAACAGTCCTTACTATCTGCTAATCTTGAAATGTACTGAGTTGAAGGGCATGTATGTTTAAAATTACTTTTCTCTCAAATTACTTTGTCTAAATTCAAAAGAAATTAACCAATCATGGTGGAATATTTTGATAGAATGCTACAGAAATATGGTACGTCCATGATGTCCATAAAGTTGAATATGCTCAAACAACATAATATCTTGGGTTGCAAGCAAATAGATGCTAATAGCTGGATCTTACATTACATGATGTACGAAGCTTAGGAACAAGACATTTACCATCATTGATATCAAAAAGGCCTACTTCCATAGTAAAATGGCCACCCATATCTGCTAAGAATGTCTTGGGTCACACCAATGAAGAAACACTTGGGAGAGGTTGCAAAGCTTATAGAGTATGGTTTGGCAAAATACCGATTTTTTCTAGCTCTCGATCTTGGAATCGGACATCATCTTATTGTCTAGCGAAGAACTTTGAATTTCTATCCGGTAGTCAATTCGTAGCCATGTAATCTCAGTGATTCAAGTCGGTGATAAATATAATTGATGCTTTGGTGATGGACGACAAGTTTCAATCGCAGATTGTCATCGACTGATACTCTTGGGACAGACGAACACGTGACTAGAGATAGGATGATTCTGTTTGGTTGGTATGGGCCGATGAACAGGGGTTCAGAATAGATGAATTTGACAATGACGCTCGTTTTTGCGTGAAGTCGGGTATAAGCTTTTTAGGACTGGAAATAGTGCGAGAGAACCTTGCTTGTTGTTCTGGTAACTCTAACATCAACTTAGATAGAAGCCCGAGAGTACGTGATTATTAAGCCATATTCAAAAGGTGCTCCTTTTCAGAAAAAATTAGAGACTCTTCTGCCTACCTACGGACGAAACAAAATGTGCAATAACGTGCATAATTATTAGCTTTCGTGAGTCATTGAACAATTTAAGCGATAGGAAAAGTAGCCGAATTTGTCGTTTCATTTTCCTCTACATTGAAATAGAGACCCACAGTTCTGTGCTTTGTCATGCTGCATATGGTCAAGTGCACCGTGACTCCGCTTTAGTGTTAGCCCGCAAGAATAGTAATTGAGTATCATGTACTTCTTAGCTGGCAGCTGGCAGAGCTTTCTAGAGACCCACATTAGCGTTGTATTTTGGCATCTATAGGGGCAAAGGGCAAGCCAAACAACAAGAATTACCCTTCTTGTCCGTCGGCTGTGTAAGCTAAGCTATAGCTTCACCTCTGAGTAGTTATAATTATTTGGTCAACATGTCTGCACGAAGACCGGTAAAGGGCGAGTACATCGAAACGGTAAGTCTACGGAAGTATGAATAAACGACTGCTGCATCAAGACACTTGCTCACACTAGGCCTAAGGACACCGGCAACAAAGTGGCCCGCAAGGCCACGCTGGTTGGCACACAGAACATCATGTTGGGCGGAAAGACGGTGATCCAGCCTGAAGTCATGATTCGGGGCGATCTGGCGCGCTACCATCCAAATGCCATCCCACCAGGACAGGGCCAGTCACAGGTTAACAACACATCTATCGCCATTGGCCGCTACTGCTTCTTGAGTAGAGGCTGTCTGCTACGGCCACCAGGGCGATTCAATAAAGGGTAAGTTATTTTAAATGCATCGTACAGCCGAGTGTTTGCCGCAACGGTTCGTTGGGTCTGTCATTATAAGCTGACATTGCTCCGTTTTCGTGATATGTATAGTGTGTTTAGCTATGTGCCCCTACGCCTGGGCGACCATGTGTTTATTGGCCAGAGCAGCGTTATCGAAGCTGCAGTTGTTGGCAGCCACGTGTACATCGGCAGCAATGTAGTGATTGGGTCTCTTGCTATCATCAAGGACTACGTCAAGATATTGGACGGTGCTGTGGTGCCGCCACATATGGTTGTGTCTAGTTTTAGCATCGTCGCGGGGCAGCCGGCGCGGGTGGTCGGCGAGATCCCTGAAGGTAGCTATGATGAGTTTGAATTACGTGAGCTCTACAAAACCGTCGGAAACACAGTACAGAGCTCATAGAGCGAGAAAATGGAGAGATAGAGATGATATACGCTATATTCATACATAGTAATTACAATAGGATACCCCCCTTCGATTTTAATGACGTTGGCTGCCAGCCGATAACAGCTGGCGGATGAGATGACTATTGTATACGGTACTTTTAAGAACTATTGCATTACTAAACGAGCTATGCTGCCGAGCAGGCCTGAAGGCCAAAGGCTAAAAGGGCAGCCTTTAAGCCAAGTTTGTGATGTAACAAATGTTAGGCGGATGGCGGATAAAGAATAGACAAAAAAAACATGAGACCAGCAAAAACTAGCACCAAAGCAGAGAAGACTTTGACACTTCGGAAGGCCGGCTCTAGCTTTTTTTCCACTTTTCACTTGTTTGTCTTGCTATTTCAGGGCTTCCTGCAGATCCCGCCGCGGTACTTGTTGTTTCTAGTTTTAGTTGGGCAATCGATGACTTCACCACATGCATTTACTTGGCTGTGCTGGCCTGAATTATAATACTTCATTTCTCTTTCTTTCTTTTTTCTCTTTTCTTTGACTACTACTTAACACCACCATTCCCCTCACAGCGACCCAACATTTGGATTAAAACGTCAGAGCCGCACTTTCTTCGCCCGTTATTATATCCTCTTTGTTATCTTCTTCCATCTCGGCCCCTCTCCGTCACTTAAGTACGTTTGTCAGCCTGGACTTTGCAATTTCTGTCTTCGCCGCATTACCTAGGGTTCTCAAGAGAAAACCCAAGCATGCATCTTAGGCCTGACTAAGCGTTGTCTGACTAAGTGATCCAAGCTTTCAGCTTTCTGTTTCGGCGGTGTTGGGCTTTGACAATTGCTCGATCTTTGGGTAGTTACCTTGTCTATCTTATTTTTTCCAAGAATCCCGAGGCCTATCTGTGGTAGCTGGTAATTAGTAACTACCAGGTTGTGTTGCTTGCACTCAGTCAAGCTGCAGCTGCCTGTTTCGCTTTTGTGATTTCCCCAGATCGTTTTAGGCGTCATTTTAGTCGATCAGTTCTCTTGATTTCTTGACTTTTTTTTTTTTCCCTCTCTTTCAATATCTCAGTCGGCAGTTTTAGCCCTAAGTCTTTTTTTTTAATAATTTTTTTTACACTTGATTCATTAAGCCAAACGCTTTTCAAGCCTTTCTTTTCAAGCGCCTCTTTCTTTAGCTGGTCTAAGTCAGAGCAAGCTCAAAAAGGGCCTAAGAGGCTTTAATTAGAGTCTCAATTTAGCGTGAACGCCCTCCTTCATCGATTCCACCGACAAACCATAGGAGCAAACGCCTATCATGGCCATGCTTAATACCGTATCTCTTTCGCGGCTGAGGTACCTCATTATTTTCGGCATTCTCTTCTTCTCCGTGTCTCTCGGCACATGGCTTCTGCCTCGTATTTTGAATCCCGTGCCACCAAGCGGCGACAAGCGACGTGAAGATAAGCAGTGGGTGGCCTCGTCACATTATTGGCTAGATCGACAAGCGTGCCGTTGGCTCAGCTTGTGTGGCATCCAGCATATCAGAATAGACCCTCCTGCCGGCAAGGGAACCATAATTCCGACCGACGATAGCCATCGTATTAGCCTAGAGCTCCGTGCCTTACTAGCCGAGGATGATAACCTCGAGAACGCCTTCTATGATCTCGAGGATCCGATTCAGTTCGATGACGAGGAGGGTGATGAGGGCAGTCCCATTGCTCGTTATCACAGCTGGCAGGCTTCACGCAAGCCGTCACTTCCGCGGCCCAAACCAGGTTCCCGCGACGAGCAGGCCAACCGGACGATTCTCCGCGATATCCCACAATACGTCTTGGACCATGCGCCGCTCGTTCATCTCTGCAGCAAAGAGCATTTCTGGCCCAGCGATATCGCCGAGCATGTGCGGCACATGGGCGTCGCCGTTGACAACCACGACGATGGCATGAGCACCATTGTGCCGCCTGAGCCCTTGTCACTCAACTCCCTCAGCCAACTGAACAACCTCTCCGACACGAATATGGTATTCCTGGTCAGCGAAGACGACGTCGAGAGCCGACCGACCTGGCTTTTCAACGCCGCAGGCCGTCCGAGAGATTCTGAGGATGACGATTCTGACCCGGACCACGACGACCCAGGCAGCGGCAAGCCAGACCCTAAGAGACATCCTGAACTTCCCAGCGCCGAGCAATATCTGCAGGAAGGCACGAGCTGGTTCGACAAGAAACCCAACGAGCCACTGAATCGCATCACCGACCCACGTAGACTACCCGGTGCTCAAAATCGCAGGCGTCAATCCCAGCAGGTATTCCAAGAAGGCCCCTCCGACAAAGACGGAAAGCCTGACGAAAGCGGCCGCTCCTCAGCTCCGGCAACACTCATCGTGGTCGACAAAGGCAACGGCATCGTCGACGCCTTCTGGTTCTTCTTCTACAGCTACAACCTCGGCCAAACGGTGCTCAATATCCGCTTCGGCAACCACGTAGGCGACTGGGAGCACGCACTCGTGCGCTTTGAGAATGGCGTCCCGCGTGGTGTCTTCTTTAGCGAACACGAGGGCGGCCAAGCATATGCCTGGGGCGCCGTCGAGAAGCACGGAAACCGGCCCGTGCTCTACAGCGCAGTCGGCAGTCACGCCATGTACGCCATGCCCGGTCTACAGCCATACATTCTGCCATTCAAGATGCTCAAGGATGTAACGGATCGTGGACCACTCTGGGACCCAACCAAAAACAGCCGCATGTACTTTTACGAGTATGACCGGCCTGAGCCTGAGAACAGCATGGCGAACCCCAACTGTCTGACTCCGGCAGCACAAAATCCTGATGCTCCCATTGACTGGTTCTTCTACACTGGCGCGTGGGGTGACCGTTTGTACACGCTGGCTGATCTACGTCAATGGCGTCTCTTTGGCCAATACCATTACGTCAATGGACCGACTGGCCCGATCTGGAAGAATCTAGATCGTGAGCGAATGTGCCAGACGAAACGCTGCACTATTGCGCATAGTCTACAGCCTGGTCGTACATGGTACGGTTAGTTGGGAAGCAATGGTGAAGGGGCGATAGGATATAAAAGACCTAAGACGATATTGGTTGTTCTTTTATATTCTAATTCACAAAATAACTCACTCCCCCTTCCGTCTGTGTTTTTTCTTATTCATTTTTGTTCTTTATAATCATAACCTGTCCTTTTATTATCTTCTCTGCGTCCGCTCTAGATACACTCAATGTTTTCCAGTTCCACGTTTCCTCTTCTTTTGCCTTATTAATCTGCTTGGACAACACACCTCACTGCGTTCTTTTTGTTGTCAACTTCCTAACACCCAGACACATGTTTTTTTTTTCTATCTTGCTTTTATATTGTATTTTCATGTCTTTTGCTTTGATGTACTTTACTGAGATCATCGTGTCAAAGTATATAGTTACTTCACGTACAAGTGTATATAGCCTCGTATTTACTCACTCTACTATCTGATGTTCTTGTTCTTTTTGTGGCTTGATACCTTCAAGTTTATATTCTTCGAACCCTGTAGTATCTTTCAATTAGTATAAACCTTTCTATAAAAATATCTTAAAAACTTATTCACTATTAACTAGTTACTTTTTTACATAGCATTTTCTTTGCTTTTCTTGTTGTTGAGTTACATATTGAATTCTATTTTTGTTTATAATGTACAGTACTGAAAATATAGAAAAATGTCAATTCATTGAATCTTGTTCTCTTCCCTTTTTGTTTTATCCATCTTTTTTGTTCTTGTCTATAAGTCATCACTAATAAGGGTTGATGTGTCGTAGGGGTAAGTGTAGAGGGGGAGGTAAAGTGAGGTGCTTTAAAAAAAATATCGTGGTTAAAACGTCCTTTTTCTTCCAAAAGAAAGAAAATCAAAATATATCGTGACTTCTTCAGTACATGCTAAAAATAAAACATTTCGATTCTCGTCAAAAAAGAACAACAAAACAAGAAACAAGAAAAAAAAACATGTGTAGAAGGGACACTGTTACTCCCTTGAAAAAGATAGCCATCAAAAATACTAAAAAAAAGTGTAAAAATCAACAGATACAAACTCCACTAATGATGCTGAATGCTGATGATGCATGCGTGCTAGTAATATCATGTAAATGCTTTCTCCCAACGTGAAATAACAAAAAACACCCAAAAACACCCAACAGTATAAATAAGAAACAGAGAGAAAAATAGAAGAAAACAAGAAACTGTAGGATGTTCTGCACAAGTATAAGAAGAAGGATTTTAGGAAAAGAAAAAGAGATAAAGAAAGGAGGCGAGAGGAGAGTTATGTACTTTGTAGGATATGAGGAACAAATGAGAAGAGTAATGGAAAGAGAGCTCTAGTTTTTTTCTGGGAAAAGAAGACAAAGAAAAAAATATATATAGAGAGAGAGAGACATTCCTCTGAGAAGAGGCTGTTAAAGTTATAGAGGGAAATATGTGCCGAAAAACGAATGGAAGATTCAAAGTCATGAAACATCATAACAGAGATTAGGAGTAGTGTAGTGATGGTAGTGAATGTTGTTTCTCAAGGGTTGAAGGGTTATTATGGTATGGATTAAAAAATCATGTTCTCGTCAGCATCTTCGTGGATGTGAAATTCGTCTTCTGTACGGGGTCTGGAGGTGTACTCGGAGGGTTGGCTACTGCTCTCGCTACGTGAAGCAGCCCCGCCAGATCCAGATCCGGATCGTGAACCCGTCTGAGGATCGATGTTCTCGCCGTCGCTTAGGTTATCTTGATCTTCGATGCCTGGCCACGGCTCGTCTTCGGGAAGGTTGTGCCATGAGCCACCCGGACCCTCTCGGTGGCTGCGATAGTCGTCGTCGATGCCCGCCAACACACCCATATCGCCTCCATTAAAGGACTGGCGTAGGTTGACTTGGACGAAACTATCGTTTTCTCCCTGGATGCTGATATCATCTTCGGTCATGAATGTGTCTCCGTCATCGTTGTCACATGCACCATAGGCCATCTCGCCGTAGTCAAAGGGCACTGGGGCGTTACTATGGGGGGTTGCATAATGGTGTGAAGCTGTGGCACGGCTGCCCTTAGAGCCGTTGCTTGTAGAACGTACGAGGCCTGGTCCATTCATGGCCGTCATCACCGGACCGCCAGGGGCAGGACTTGGTGAACCCGTGCTCCAGCGTGGCGTTGGCTGTGCCTTGGTTGATGGTGAGCGTGTTGATCGGTGGCGCGCCAGAGACGAGAGAATGGGCGTAGGTAGCTTAGCATGCTGCATATCGTAGGAGGCCACGGGTCGAGAGGCAGAAGCAGCTGCTGCGGCAGCAGCGATAGGTGAGCTGAAGCCACCAACATTGGCAGCGGGCATAGAGATGTTGCGCACATGAAAAGGGCGAGGTGGCTTTATGATTCGCGATGGAGTCTGGCCTCTGCTAATAGCCAATGGACTCGAGGCTAGACGTGCACTCTGCGATCTGGCAAACTGGGTGCGCGTAGGTGTCGCGGCTGCTCTACGGCGTTGCGATGATTGGTTTGGATGTACAAATGAGCCACCGGCAGCATCGGAGGAAGGCTTCTGATCAAGAAGATCGTTCCAGGACCAATACTCTTCAAGAGCATCTGCCTCGCGAACTTCCTGGGTATCAGGATCCTCGGGATACACGCGGGTCAACTCGCGAAGGCGCTGCCAGTCCCAGCCAATGTCAAAAGCATGTCGATCTTGGATGTAGGCTTCGGGGTGTGTGATGAACAAACGTGGCTGTGAGCTCTTCATAAGAACAGAATGGATAAACTTGACGTCCCACAGAGCCGGAGTGACCATCTCAGACGGGGCTAAAAAGCGCAGGCGAGAGTCCTTGTGGACCTTTCGCAATGGAATCCAGTCATGTTGGAGGCCCAGACACTTGATGTGCTTGAACGAACGATGCTGTCTTTTAGTCGACATGTTGTGCATGATACTTCCAAAGGCAGTGTTGATAGCCATCTGGACAGAACGAGCATCAGACCCTTTTATAGAGATCTTGCGGATGCAGCCGCGACTACGTAGGCGCTTGTCGACTAAGCTATCAAGTCTATAAGCCCTAGGCAGCAGCCACTCTTGAGCGTCGTTTTCATCGGACCAATCATGTACAAAAGGTGACTGAGGAGCACTCCCTGGACCAAGCGACAAGCCTGGGGCACTGTGTAGCCACTCATCGTCTTCGAAAGAGGAAGACTCAGACTTGAATTCGTGGCGGCGCAACCAGACTTTACGCAGAGGAAAAGGCAGGAAGACCACTTCTAGCTCCCACGGTTGAGAAGGCGTAGGGTTGGTAGACTGAAGATGGCTTACTTGGGCCTGTAGGGCCTCGATCTTCACGACTAGCTCTGCCTTGTCGAAACTACTAGCAGCGGAACTGCTGTTGTCATTGACTAGCTTCTCAACGTCATCTACTCGGTTTTCTAGTTCGTAAATGCGCACATCAACGTAGTCATAGCGCTCATTGATATCGGCTAGAGAATTATTAGAGATCGAGGGGTTTTCAAGGCGCTCGATGCGCTGTTCATGGCTTGTGACCATATCTACAACGCCGTTCATGTCACGACGCAGAGAACTAGGCGTTGGAGCATCCGACAGCGAGCACGTAGTTGCTTGGCTGGGAGACACCGACGGTGGTTTCGTAGGCGCCAGACGGGTCGAGGCGGCCCGGGCAGCCTTCGTACAGTCTCGCAATGGGCCTCGGGGAGTGTGTCGGAAGTTATTAAGGAGATGTCTTCCCTTGCCGCCAAAGGGCTGCAGGTAGCGTGAGGAAGTGGACGTAGTGACGCTCTGGCGCGAGTATGGGCGCTGGGGAGCAGGGTTAGTTGATATGCTGCCGCGACTAGAGGGAGTCGGGCGGCTTCCTGAGCCCGACCAACTCATGGTATCAGGGATAGACATCTGGTCCATTCCTCGGATGTGGGGAAGTTGATTGTGGTGGGCGGGTTCATGGGAGGACGGTGGCGCAGGGAGAGCAAAGTAGTCGTTGGTGGTGGTAGACGACTGAGATAGACTGGATATGGCGTTAGGATTGGCGGCTAAGGCTTGCTTTTCTAGTACAGTTGGTGTCGGTGGGGTTGGTGGCCGCGATGGCTGCGTCGATGGTGGTGGAGGAACTGAAGTGAAGCGCGACGATATATCTCGCAACGGCGCAGGGATGTGTGTAGACGGAGTCTGTAGAGGCGCTGCTGGCTTTGGTGGAGGAGGCTCAGGCAGCGAGAAAGGCAACGAGATATCTGGTGTCTCGAGTTGCTGAATGGCCTGTGGAAGAGCAGATGGCTGGGCAGATGGCGGACCAACGTGGTCGTGGAAGCAGGCGTGATGAGAACACATGCAGAACTCAGAAGGCTCAGTAGTATTGTTAGTGCCATAGGACTTGTAGAAGCGACGGCAGCCGCATTTCGCGCCATTAGCCCCGGGCGTCAGATCAACGAAGTTACAGTGACCGTTGGGCAGGTTCAGGGCCGGCGTTGAAGGGGCTGATGAAGTGGTTGCTGTCGTTGTTGTTGCTGTGGGTTTGGCCATGGCGTTGATATTGGTCGGGGGCGTGATGATGAGAGCATTGATGTTGGCGCGAGTGTTTTGGTTGGAATTGGTAGCAGAGACTGGATCATTGAAGATGCTGAAGAAGGTGTCGGACGTGTCTATATTCGGCGATTCGAGGGCAGCGAAGTCCGACATGATGGCATTATTGTGGTGCGAGTTCCACTGGTGAAGACGGGGCGTGGGAGAGGCAGAAAAGTAGAGCGAGGACGGACTGATAAAGGCGGAGTCGTGGTTGGATGGAGCAGGAGCAGTTGGAGCGGGTCTGGTGTAGGGCGCGATCGCATGGCTCTGCGGACGAGGCTCTCGGAGCTGACGCGTAGAAGCAACGGAGCTATCAGCGAGGGGGTCGTTGTGCTTAGGAGGGTTGTGGTTGTTGGCCTTGAAGGCGGACATGTTTGTTTGGGCCGGAGCTGATGAGCGTGGCCGCAGAAGAATCACGACAGACGAGACGTGATCGCAGGCTTGGCCAGCAGCGCATGGCCAATGCCGGATCTTGGAAAAAGCGCGAGAGGCGGCTTGTCGTGCGATGGTGAGGCTGGAATCGAGATCTCAAGCGAAGGAATCAAGCAAACACGACGATTCGGGCAGAACGAGGGAACCTCGCCAGATAAATGGCAAGAAAATAAAGACAAGATGGACGAAGCGACGACGACTGGCGCAAGGAAAAAAAGTATATAGAACGAAAGCAAAAATATAAAAAGAAACGAAAACACAATCCGCAAGGTGACGTTGAAGTTAGGAGAAATCGAAAAACGACAAGAAAAGCGGCAGGCGCGAAAATGAGGGGCGCGAGCTGGTTTATATTCTGGGTAGTTACCGTAGTTGTGTGGATATTTTCAACGAAGGCGCGCCCACTCAGTCACAGCGGTGCACTCAAAACAAGCAATTGCCAGTTCTCTTCCAAGGCACATACAGACTGTAGATCGGATCGAGAATGGCCATACGCACGTGATTCCACGATTGAAGACTAGAAAGACTGCGAGTGTGGCCCAGAAAAACGGAAAGAAGTGTTTATCAAGAGCGAGAGAGAAAGAGCGAAGGAAACACAAAAGAGAACAAGAAAGGAAGAGGGCAAACAAGATACCAAGCACTAAGCAATACCCGAGATGCAGTGAGCAATCAATGGATGCAGATGCAGGATGTGAGAAAAGACAGCGGTACACAGTGCAAGGTATGCCCCAGACTGCATAAATGCACATACACTCAGACGGGAATGCGAATTGGCCAGTCAATCCAGGGAAAGCAGGATATTTGGCTCTCTCATCGCTTAGCACGATATACGCGAAGGGATAGGCGGGGATGCAGCAGGATTGAACAGATAGAAAGACGGGTAATAATCCAGAAGAGACAGAGATAACAAAAGAAAACGATAAAGCACATCACGCGGGGCATTTACTCAAAACTGCTCATATGCATATTTGTACGCACATTTACAGGATTTAGTGCAGTCTTTGGCTGTCGCCTATCAAGCAATCCCGCCCATCCCATCCATAGATCCATCATCCACCTATTTACAGATCCTCCACCCAGGTCGAGAATCCGATAATCTGACGACATCGTCTTAGAATCGCCAACAGCAAGATAAAGCCTCTGCCTAGCAGAAAATCGAGAAATTAAAAAAATATAGGCAACAATAATCAACAAGAAAGCTCTATCGCAAAGCTCAAGCACTCATGCACTCAAAATGGCCCGTTCCGTCTCCACTGTAATCATGCTGTCCTGTACACTAGCAGCACCCTGAGGAAGGTGCACAGCGCGTTGTGATTGGCCACCTGCCACACTTATAAACTTACAAGATGGCTGCGCCCCCGCTTTGCGGATGGACGCAGCTAGATAGAAACAGCCCAAGGTAAAACTTTGTCATAACTACGAAAGTATACTATATGTACAGGCTAACAATACTCGATCTATACGATGTCTACTTATACATGCCTATTAGTCAGTGTTGCCCAGATAGTGCTAGCGTTTGCTTCATCCGTTCCAAGTCGAGGTCGAATTCCAATGTCAAGAACTGTGAAATTCTAGAAAGATGCAACTGTCTCTTGCAGTTAACTCTGAAACTTTAAAACGAACAGTATAGGCGTGGTTCTTGGCTTTTTTGATAAAAGTTGGTGGCCAAGATACAGAAGCAGCAACAAATAAAATACAAAGAGAGCTAGTTACGAATAGAGAGTATTTGGTTGGACTCTGAAGTAAAGATTGTAGAAACGAAGTAGGGATCCAACTCTATGAACAGATCAAACACTGAAAAATATAAGGCAAGTCACTAAAGTCGGAATATTTAGCTGTATTGCATTCAAAGTAGGCTTTAACCCATTTCTGTTGACCTACAATCTGAGCCGTCCAGATGAGTCTTGTTCACTTCGTTATTACATAGTGGATCAAGGGCCAAAAAAGAGAAAACAGAATCCACGGAAAAGTACCTAGTTGCCGTTTTATTTTTGTCTCTTACTATCTTCCAGATCGTCTTATTTTGGGGTGTTTTTTTTTTTTTTTTTTTTTTGTGTATTTCGAAGGTATGCTTCTGAACTTCTCAATCTGTATGTCTATCGTTTAGTTGCACATGAAAAGAAGACCTAGTGCAAAGTTTCCCCCTAGGCCCACCCACCCCTGCAGCAGAAACCGCAGCAGAAACACAGTCTTGGAACTCTTTTCTTCTTGTCTATTATGGACTCTGCCAAAGGTATATTGTGGAGTTTAAGCCCGCGTTTCACACCTGCATATGCACCAGACTAGGCCCTGCTAGCGTCGACGATGCTCTAATAGTGACTTACAGCTTTTCTGTATTTAAATACAAGGGCGGCCGTGCAAAAAAAGGTCGCTTTACAGCACGGCCCTTCGAAAGGCAATTCGTTGTTCTTGTAGCGTGCTGTTCATTCTTTTTATCTACTCATTTGCCGTCTTATCCAACTTGTCGTCTCTTGTCTTCGGCCCCGTTTCCCTATCTTCTGCCTCCCCGCGAATCAGAGCGGCAAACTGCCTACATGTAAGGTTTGTGTACAGTTATACCGTTTTGGGCCACACTAAACAAAGCAAAACAAAACAAAACAAAACAATAATAACAAGCTCCCAATCAGGCTAGTTCGAGTTGACAATAAGCTTTGGTACAGTTGTATCTGTATACTTTATAGTCTTTACTACTCTAAGAGCTCTAATAGATACCCCCCCCTCTCCAATCATCTCCACCATTTGTAGTCTTTGTTATGATTTTATTTGTTTTGTTGTCATCTTTCTATAACGATATCTCGTAAACACGTCATGCATCTATCGCGCTGCTTTTTAGTTGCATCAACAACAAACCAACGCCACGCCATGTTTAATCGGCTGATTGAATCATCTCTAGGCTTTCTCCTGTCTCTTTGTATGTAAATACAATGTCACATTCTTGCCTCTCTCTTCCTCGTCCTTTTCCTCGTACGTCATGCAGGTGCATCACAACCCCGAGAACCAAGAAATATGACAAGAATAATAGTCGTGCCCTTTTGTGAACGGTTTTGCCGCATTTCGGATATTATCTTGGGCCGCATCTTGTGAATCTTTGCACGTTTGCTGCATGCACTTAAACACTGCGTGCTTATTGCCTTGGCCTGTTGCCTCGCCCGATCTTTTCTGCTATTGATAGCCCATCCCATCCCATCCCATCCATCCATTCGTTTGTTGCGTTAATCGCATCTATTGCGTCTTATTGCATGCTGTAGGTCATACTAGATAGAACCTTAACTTAGCCTTTGGTACAACAAGTATGTATGTGTATATACACATACATATATGTAATTACACCACTAAATGTATAGGCACCCAATATATAACTATATATCTAGATACAAATAGTTGTAGAAATTACCTTTATTATAACAGTACCTACAAACAACTATACAAATACTCCATGTACTTCGTCTGTATCCGCATTCACGCCTCCTGTCACTCAATCCTCTTTTCGTACATCTGCTTACTGTTCTATGCATCCTCCATCCTTGATTCTAGACCTATGATGTATGTATAACCAAAAACATGGTAATGAGTGTGACTCCCATTTTGTGTTTCAGCCTGTCACCTTGATTCTCCCACCTTGGATCAGCGCCGCCAAAATCACAAAAATCACGTATCTCTCTCTACAAGCCGTTAAAAAGAAAAGACCGTCTTCACGTGAAAGAAATATCGCTGCTTCTAAGTGAATCCGAATAAACAAGCAGCAACGCTTATAATGAGTCATCATTAACCTACCCCACCACCACCTTGATATGTGATCAACCACAAGAAGAAGCAAGATAAATAGACAGATAAAACATCATAACTTTCTTGTTAGGCTAGATAAATAGCGACTGTCAAAGATACTAGAAGATAAAGAGGCTAAAATTAAAACATTCCCACCATCCGTATATTTGAATCCTAAAGCCGGAACAGCGTATAACATGTGATATGCTGGCCCCTAATTATTCCAACACTTGAGCCACCAACACGATGATTTCATCCGGTAACTTGCGTGCATTCTGCGGCAACTTTGCAATTGCTTGCCAATGCTCGCCGTGCCGGGGCTCATTGATCACACACTTAGCGAGCACATCCGCCTTCTTCTCCTCTGTGCCGTGTTGTAGTAGGAACTTGTAATACCAAGCCCACGAATCGCCCACATCGGCATCCACCACCAACGCCTTCTCGAACCAATTTTGTGCCTTCTCTAGTTTACGCTCGCCCCAGAAGATGCGCGCCACGGCGACAAAGAGCAGCGGATCGGCTTCCACCTTCTTGATTGCCTCGAGCGCACGTGGTCGCCGATGCGTGCGTGGCTCCAGATGCCAAATCTGCTCCGACCACAGAAGTCCGCTCTTGGGTGTTTCTTGTAGTGCCTTGGCCATGACGTTCTTGGCTTGGCTGATATTGCCGGCTCGTCGTTCTATGCGCACCGATTCGCACCACAGATCCGCGTTCTTAGGGTTGGCGAGTCGCGCTCTATCGAGGACACTGCGGGATTTGACCACGGAGCTATGGTTCTCTTCTAGTCGTGAGTAGAGGAGCCAGAGAGGAACAGCCTTGGGTACTGCTTTGACTCCGTTGCCGTATGCTTCCCGTGCTTGTGGTACCATGCCCATGTCTTCATATATTTGACCCTTGAGCATCCACAGCTTGCCAGCCGATGGGAAGAGCTGGAGCGCCTTGATCACCAAATCCAAAGCATCGTTCTTGTTATCAAGCACACGCTCAAATACTACACTCTTCATCCAGACGCGATCTGTGCGAGCTTGATCACGCGCCATCTCTAACAGCTTACGCGCCTGGTCGACTTGGTCGTTCTCTGCTTCTAGCTTCACGGCAGCCAACCAGATATCTTCGTTGTCTTGGTTCTGCTTGAAGGCACGGCCCAGGACCAGACGAGCTCCATCTAGATCGCCAGATTGCCACTTCTCCTTGGCAAGCATCATCCATAGAACCTCACTCTTAGGACATGATTCAACAGCCTTCTCGAGTACATCCCATAGCGACTGTTTGGTGCCGTGGTGTCTCTCGAGGTCGGCTGCATCCATCCATAGTGATTTACTATTCACAAATACCCGAAGAGCATATGCGTAGATAGCACGTGCTGTTTCGTACTTGCCACGGTTGATGCACGTCTTGGCATCACGAATCCAGATATCTTTGCGATCCTCCTCTTCATCTAGACCCCATCCCAGAGTTTCCCGAATGATATTGCCACAAGTAACTACGGCGCCTTCATCCTCGCACTTTTCGGCTTCGAGAATCCAATCTTCACGCTTAGGCATAGCTGATTCCTTGGCTAGAACTTGTACAGCACGCTTCATAACGTTGATCTTGTTACCCTCGCCAAGTTGTTCTTGTAAGCGTGCGGCAGCAATCCAGATTTCATGAGACGTTGGGACGGCTTTACGTGCCTTGTTGAGCACCTTTTGGGCGTTGGCTGGTGTTTCTAGGCGGGCAAGTGCTAGCCACAGATCGGTCGATAGCGGAATTAGTTCTGTGGCCTTGGCCAGTAAGAGTCGGGCATCTGCTGGGTCATCTTCTAAGTTAACAGCCTCCTTCCAAAGCACCTCAGATTCAGGGAGATGGTCTAGAGCTTGACGGATGACTCGTTTCTTTGAACTCGGGATGTTTTCTAGCTTCATAGCTTCAACCCACAGACGAACGGAGCGGTTGTTGTGCTTGATGGCATTGGCTGCGATGACCTTGGCGTTGTGACCTTCGTTTAGACGAATATTTTCAAGCCAAACATCCTCGTTCTTTGGTTGTTTGTCGCAGGCCTGTGAAATGATTTTGCGGGCAGTCACTAGCTTTCCAGCTAATTCCTCAACACGTGCCGTGGCAATCCAGCCTAGCGCGTTGTTTGGGTTGGTCTTTATGACAGATTGCAAAAGTTCACGTACGCGATTAATGTCACCGACATTAGCTTGTGCCTCAGAAATCACCTGTCTGTTCAAACTGGTGATGTATCCCTGGGGGTCGATGCTGGTAGCAGTTCCAGCAGCTGCTGTACTACCTCCGGCTTGGTCTAATCTGACTTTAAGGACCTTGTCTCTGGCAGCACCAATTTTGGCAAAATTTGTCATTGTTCCATCAGCAGCAGCAGTGGAAGTAGTCGGCGCCTCGGGAGCATCTTCCATGATGGTCGCAGACATCTCACCAGCATCACGCGCAGCAGCTAGAACTGTATCGGGCACGGCGTAGAAGCGCTGGCGTAGAGCTTGTTTCGCACGACGGTTCTTGCCGGTGAGATCACCAACTTCCGGAAGATTCTGCCATTCCTCGTCTGTTACCGCACCCAATGCACGTTTCAGGTCGGCAAACTGCTGGCCGATCTTGGGGTTCTTGCGCTCATATTCTTCTCGTTCGGTTTCTTCGCGTGTCTCTCGTTGCGTTTTCCGCCGTTTTGCCATGCGCTCGTCGACCCATTTCCAGACCTCGTCGGCCTCTTCGTCGTCCTTGTCGTAGATGCCGCCAGCAAAAAGGCCAACTTCGTTATCGGGGTCTTGATATCTTTCGTCGTCGCCGCCATCGTCAGCGTCCTTTTTGTCGTTCTTCTTGCCATCGGTGCTGATACCAAGCTGGGCAGCACGCTTGGCAACAATCTCCTTGATTTGGTCGTCACTTGGGCCATCGCGGGCTGGTCCTAAATCGGATCGAGTCGTAAAGCCAGTGGCACCACGGCCTAGACCAGCGACGTAGTTTTCGGGTGCCGGCTGGCCAAGGAAGTCTCGTCTTCCAGACATTGTCGCACGAGCTGCAAAGCGCAGTCCGGTCGAAGTCTATGAGCTGAGATATAGAGTAGCAATAGCTTCACGCTAGAGCTCCGGGTGCTACTAAAGTCACTCGCTCACTGGAGAATATGATGATGAGCTAGATCGCACTCAGGTTATCGAGTGGCAACGTACTCTTGAAGTTTCAATTGATAACTATCAATGGAGCGATATGATTGTCGGATTATTCTGTATCTATTCAGGCGAAAAAGAAAAGACTTTTCGTTCGGGCATTATATGGCCATGGCCTAAAAAGTGACGATATTACAAGGCTTTTGCTTCCTTGATGTTTTGTCGCGCCATACACCGGTAAATTTTGGCAGAGCCTTAGCCGTGCTTTAGCTTTGTGCTACTGTTTTATACACTGTGCTGGTCGATGACGTCCAGGTTCTCACCGCCTTCATTTATCACCCATGCAATTGATAGTGCCCCACACGGCAGAAACTTTACATAGCAAAAAAATTCCACAACTACCGCCCCGCGAGCACAACATTTGCGACAGAGAGCAAGCAAAAGAACGACGACGAACAAACCCACGACACAATAGTCTTGCATGTCGTTTGGTTCTGATCATTGGTTGCACCTTAAGTTTCGACAATCATGGGCAAAGTCAAAACTCCCAAGCGCAACGGCGGCGGTGCGGCGCCCTACGATCGTGCCTCCAAGAACAATATCTTCAAGTTCAACAAAGACTACGGGTATGCATGAACTCTTCTACCAGTCCAAATATTTTCGGTACCAAAAGCTAACTCTTCTATATAGCCAGGTATGAACTCGAAACACACATAGAGTTCCTTTAGTTAGGACTCTCGCTAATATAACCTGTCTCTACAGCACATCCTAAAGAACCCCGGTGTCAGTGATGCAATCGTCAACAAAGCCTACCTCAAGCCCACTGATACCGTACTCGAAGTCGGTCCCGGCTCTGGCAACTTGACAGTGCGCATCCTGCCTCAAGCGAAAAAGCTGATTTGCGTTGAAATCGATCCTCGAATGGCTGCCGAAGTCACCAAGCGTGTACAGGGCACGCCAGAATTCCGCAAACTAGAAGTGCTTATGGGCGATGTGATCAAAATGGAGCAGCTTCCGGCCTTTGATGTTCTTATCTCCAACACTCCCTATCAGATTTCGAGTCCCCTCATCTTCCGTATTCTCGGCATGCCGAAGCCCCCCCGAACAGCTGTTCTTATGCTTCAAAGAGAGTTCGCTCTGCGCCTGGTCGCTCAGCCTGGCGACCCTCTATACTGCCGGTAAGCCAAGTCTAGCTGCCTATGTATATACCGCGAGACTAATTCATCTTGCTATCTATAGTCTTTCCGCCAACGCTCAGCTATTCTCCAAGGTCTCACACATTCTCAAGGTCGGAAAGGCCAACTTCAACCCACCACCCAAGGTTGAATCCAGTGTTGTCCGCATCGAGCCCATTTTCCCGCGTCCTGATGTTAGCTACGAAGAATGGGATGGTCTCCTCCGCATCGTTTTCTCGCGCCGCAACAAGACCATTCGTGCCTCTTTCCTGACTGGCAAGATCATGGCTATGTTAGAACGCAACTATCGCACGTGGGCCTCCATGAACAACATCCCTCTCGACGAATCCGCCATCGATGCCAACGACAACGATGAAGACATGGACGGCGCTGATGGCGATGCCGCCGGTGACGACGATGAAGGTATGGATGTTAATGACGCTCCCGAGTTCTTCAAGGACATGCAAGTCAAGGACGCTTCAACCAAGACCCCAAGCAAGCATCACAAGACCAAAACTACCGAGCTAGTCAAGAACAAGGTTCTATCTATCCTAGAGCGCACCAACCTAGCTGACCAGCGTGCGTCCAAGTGCGATCAGAGCGACTACCTTCGTCTATTGTACGAGTTCAACAAAGAAGGCATTCACTTTGCTTCTTAAGGCGCCAATCGAAGTATCCTCTAATTATTGATAGAGCATACCTCACTTCTCCTCGTTTCACTACATCGGCTCTCCGATTCTTCCTTGCTTTTTTCCACATGTGGAATGTCAACGCTATTTTTTATTCTAGCAAGCTTACTTTTCGCGATTTCCTTTGCTCTTTATCTATCAGCATGATCTCCAATCTTTTAGGCGTTCTGGTGTTTGGTTTATGAAAATAAAAGTTCTAATAGATATATCATGTTACACAATAACATATTGAAACCCTAGTCGCCTATTTACCTAAAAAGTTGTGTGCTGAAGTTTCACCCATATAATTGCCGCACCTAATAAAAATTGACGTGTTTCTTAGCACTATCAAGTTTGCTATAGTTGCATTACACAAAAAGATACCATAATTCCCTAAACGATCACAATAAAAAGAATACATACAACATCGCCGAAATTTATGTGGCCATGCACTATGACATTAAACCAGCTCTATGTAGGCAAAGGGAGAGCAGGCAGGATCCTAGGTTTATTACAAACTACGATCTTATTGTGTTGTCGTTGCCGTTGTTGTTTTCTATCTATGTATATATATGTAACTACAAAACTATAGAGAGCCCAATCCAACAAACTGACTATATATCGACACAGTATCTGACTGTGTAAGGACCTATTGTGTTTAAGTTCTTATCATAAAGTCAGATCTGGAGTCTTTTGTTAGTCATCACGCCAGAGAACCCTCATGAGCTGGCTATCAAAAACCTATCGGCTAGATACATAAGCTATCAAATATCATGAAAGGTATGGAAAAGGTTCGATCAAGGAGTTCATAACTAAAACTAATATGGTATAGTCTCTCGTTAATCCCTTAAAGCCTGCAATGATGTCTTACGAACTGTAAGAGTACGCTATGGGTTGATATTACTATGCATTAGCAGAAGCCTACTTCATATCGCCGTTTACTCCGGTACCGAAGCTCGGCAAGAAACCAAGGAACCAAGAGGGGGTTTATGTTTGGAACAAAAAAAGAAAGTGTTCTATACACAGCTGTACTGTAGACAGGGTTAAGTTTTGTCGTGGGATCAGCGTGCAGATCGGTCTCTTGCAAGTAACTGTTTATTCTCGACATGTACACGGTATTATAACTGTACTATACACTGTATTAACCGATGTCAACATTATCATTAACAATCCCTTGTTTATTTCTATAATCAGGAAAATGATCATCATCTAGAGGCCTTAGTTGACTAACAAGGACAGTGATGAAATTTGTTGCGATTAGTAGTTGTATGGTGGTCAAGTAGTATAATAGTCAAATTGTATAGTAGTGTATAATGGTCTGGTGATATATTTGTATTGTTTTATAATTGTGTTGTGTTATAAGGAGAAAAAAGGTGTAAAAGGATAACTTTTGTTCAGAAAAGCGGGGAATTTTAAAAGTGGGGAAACTTGAGTAGGTACATGTCGAGGACAGCGAGTTACTTGCAAGAGACCGATCTGCACGCTGATCCCACGACAAAACTTAACCCTGTCTACAGTATATGATATGATGTAAGTAAGCCACAAGCCACATGTAAGTGACTAAGTTCACCTCCGTTTATTTACCAAAAAAGTGGCCGAGTCCACGATGAGTGAATGTCCCCATTAGGCTGATAAGGTCTTTTCATTACAGCTACTTCCACGGGCGTACTTTGAACTCCAATTCCTAGACTTGTTGAGTATCCCTTGGCTTTTTATTCCTATTACTATAATAGGTTAACTTGAATTGACTGAAAGTATATAAGTATTTCATGGCACTACCAAGTTTGCCACCATCGCATTACACAAAAGACATGATCTCTTCAGCATTTTCTAAACGACATTTCAAAAAGAAACATACAACACTGGGTATTTGTACGTGGTTGCCCACCATAATTGTCAAACTAGTGCCAAGGTATAGTGGGTAAAATCTCTCGGACTGTGTTGTCGCGGTTGTTGTTGTTGTTGTTGTTTCTTGGATACATTCTTACTACATGATAGTACATGGACTTTAAGCCTAATCTCAAAGTAACTACTCATCGATGCAGCCCGTAAGCCCATACGTCTAAGTTCTAGACCGCCCTCGCGAACTGGCTGATAAGAACATACTAGTTAGATACGTTAAGCTATTAGTCAACATAGCCACAGGTACAAACAAGGCTTGATCGAGTACATACATCTGGAGTCTATAACTGAAATGGCCTAGCCTCTGGTCCCCTCCTTTGAATCTTGTTGCAAAGTTCACTAGGCTGTCAATGTTGCGCCGTCTAGGTACATACATAGATATCACTATATGCATTGTATAAATGCTACGTACTGAAAATCGGCAAGAAAACCTATATATTCAGTTTCGAATATTATTTGGCATCATCGTGATACCTAGGCGAAGCCGTTGCATTTCGAACGCCCGATTAACTAGATATGAACGAATGGGGGACTTGCGTTTATCATGAGGACGAGAAGAAAGGTCTCTACATACAATAGTAGTATAAACCACATGCAGGTGATGTCTCTCAAAATGTCTATCATAGACCAAAAAAAAAAGTAGCCGAGTATAAGACTAGTGGTTTTGATTAAGCAGGTCTTTTCGTTTTAGCCACCCCCAAATACCATGTTCTAATCTCTTAGTCGTGAACGGCCAAGGCTTGTTATCTCTTATCATGATAATTAGACGTGATTACATACACAATATTGTAGGTCTAGATCAAGGCTGACTGAATGGCTGACATATCGCCTTTACATATGTCCATTCTCGACTACAAGCTTATTTGCGTATCCTCAACCCCCCCTTGTACCTCTTTTGCCTTATTTGCCTGTATGCCACTTCATAGTCTTTTCATATGGGGAAGTTTCTTTCAAAATCCATTAATACTAGAGCCACTGCCACTTAGTCTAGTCGAATCCCGCTGTGAATTGTCTCTATACAATAGTATTATCACTTCTCTAGCTTACTCTCCACAATCATCATAGTTCTTCTTTTCCATACCCCTAATCTTTGATCACGACAGTGTCACTACCTTCTACAAGATCTACAACTATCACCCTACCAGTCAAGATGGTTCTCGACCCTGAAATGATCATTTCTATCGTGGCTGTTTGCATCTCCAGTCTCAAATTTACATACGACCTAGGCATTGTCCAACGTTTTGTCTTGAAGCTCAAGCGCTGGTTTGCCAAGACCTTTTCTGATAGTATGTCTTTCTACCAATATATACTCACTTATCACGTGCTTTACCTACCACAGCATTACTTTGCTTTAGCCTCTAACACTTTTATCCAGCCGGCAAGCTCATCAAGTACTTACAAACCCCCAAGGGAACTTCAGCTTTACATACGTTTCTCAATGACAACCCAGAGAAGCTGCAAGAAATCTTCGACTATCAGGAGGAACTGTGCCGTCGTCAGTCACTAATCGAGTGGACTTCTTCTTCATCAACATCAACTCCACCTAAGTCATTGGTATGCTTTGACGGCACTGAGTCTGATACTGCAGGTATGTGAAACAGCCACACCTCTTTTTATACCCATAGAAACGAATAAACAATGAACGTGATGCTGACTACCTTCTTTCTTCCCTTTAGCTCTCGTCCCTTTCTCGGCTGTTAGGGAAAGCCCCCGGTTGCTCGAGGCGAGAACAACTAGTACCCAGTTGGTCAAATCACTCCGCCAGAATGGTATGACGCCCAAGACTATTGACTTGACACCGGTGATTATCGAGGATGGCTCGCAGTCATACAAGATCCATATGACCATGTGAACTTGTATATGATATGCGGAAAGACTATGTTCTCTTCGGTGTCAACATTCTCAACATACCATCACGTCGCCGTCTATCTATCTCTCATGGTCTCCCACTACTATAGCTTTGCTCTCCTGATCTTTTCCTTGTACAATTTACTTGTTGTTTTATTTTATCTTATTCTATTATTTAGAAACATTAGTTGTATATTTTCATTATTTATAGAGCAAGGTTTTATTTTTATTCGCCTTATAGAGCCATAAGAATTTATATTCCTTGGGGCAAACCTTGAACAAAAAGAAACAGCGAATAATCTATAAAAGTGATCTGTAGAATTATAAATGGCAAGACGTCATAGATGAGAACGAGATGAATTACGGGTTGTTGGGGGAGTGATGCTATGCAAGAATTTCAAAGGTAAGGTAAATAGTGTATGGATGGTGTATAAAAAATAACAATAGCAAACACAAAAGCCGTACTAAATGAAGCAAAAAAATAGTAACCAGTACCAATAGACTAACAAGAAACAAGAATATGACCAAGCAAGAGAACAAGAACTGCTAAGAAGAGGATCAAGAAAGCAAGTATACAAATAAAGCAAGCAAGGCCCATGTGATAATCAGAAGAAGGCATGATAAAAAAAAGCAGGAAAAGAGCTGGCTAGAGATAGATAATGGCATTTCCATGTAGAAAAGAAAACAAACATACGAACTACTGATAAGAACCAGTCATACTATCTCCCAAGTATGAGTATTTTTTCATCTTCTATCATTTCTTCTCTTCCTCATATGCTTTTTTGTGTAGAAAACAATGTAAATATAGACATGTAGATGATAGAAACAAATTGCAACAAATTCTCAAGGTTGAAGGTTGAAGGAAGAAGAAAAAAAACAAGTAGTGTAAAGGCGTAAAAAACAAAATTTAAGTAAACGCAAAATTTAGAAAGAAAGAACAAATATGGTGTAATAATAAATGAGAAGAAAAAAAACAAAAAGGCCGAAGGTGACGTTAATTCGAGCTTTCTATGCGAGCAAACCCGCTTTTTATCTTTGTAAAACAAATGACAACCAAAAAGAGCAAGATACAAGATGTAAAAAAATAAAAAAATAAAAGTAAGGTATGCAACCTAGATAAAAGACGTAGCGGGGGGGAATAAAAATGTAAAGAGAAAGAAAATGAACAAAAACTGATAGCCGCAATCAAAGTGTCGTGTGCTTCATAAGACAGAGGCCATAAGACGATGAGAAGTCTAGTCTCGCGAGATATGGGAATCAAATCTGCGGAGTTGTTTCCATCTTTGGCTTGTAACGTGCGTGTGTATAAGAGGATAGATGAGTGACCATATTAGTATCGAAAGCTGGGGGTGATACTAATTGTATATAGAGAAAGATAAATGAACAGAAAACAACCTTAGGTCAGAAGGGAATGGGAAGAGGTGCATAGTACCGAGTTTCTCACTTAGAACAACTTCTTTGTTTTTCTGCAAGGCACACTAGGGAAGAAGACAAAGGAAAACGACGGGGCAAGGAGTGGACGAGGACAGAAAGATCCTCACGTCTTACTTAACCCAATACTGGTTGCATTGGGCTCTAAAGACGGGTTGTTGGCTGAATTTGGCTGAACGCGAGTTCGACCAGATATGGAGACACTGCGCATCTTTTGACTGAGAGGAAGATAGTACTTGATGGTACCCTTTACGATGAGGTCGAAGTCATCTTGTATGACTCTACCCCAACGCTTAGAACCGCCTGCTGTTGAGTTACCAGGTAAAGGAAGCGTTACACCACCAGTGGAAACAGAGAGCCCCCGATGGAAGAAGAGACCCTCAAAGGAAAGTGGACTGTCGAATCGCAAAATAGTACCCAATCGCATATTCGGTGCCGTTTCATCGGGAAGATCATCTGGAGGATCATCTCTAATTTGAAGCTGGCCACCACTTTGAGGCTCTAGAACTTCCTCAGGTCCATCATCTGGATGCTTGTACCAATCGTTATCGGTACCAGCATGGACAGATTTGGCAAAGATTTCTAGATTAGCGTCTTCGATAGTAACTACAACAATATTCGGGTTGTGAGCACGAACAGTCAGGTCAAACATGAGCTCTGGCTCACTAGCAAGCACGTTCTCAATAGCAACAAGTTCGATGTCTGTCAGCGGCTGCGAAGTAGCAAACATAAAACCAATAGCACCAGTAATGACTAATAGTAGCATCATGGTCACTACTAGGCAGGCGGCGAGCCGGTTGAGAGCAGATGGTCGGCTACGGTACGCCTGGTCCTCGAGATGATGAGGGGCCGTAACGCCACGGCGGGCCTGGCGGTTATGTCTGTTGTTCCGAGAGTATGGTACTAGCGGTGTACGTTCATCGTCAGGACCTGCCTCGTCCAAATCATAGCTACTAGTCATATACGACGTATTGTTACGACTAATTTGGGATCGCATAGGCGGATAACGAGGGCTAGGGGGACCAGAGCTGAGACGGGAGCTGCTAGCCTGAAGCTTCGAACGGTGAGAGCTAGCAAAGTGAGATTCGCCATCGAGCACTAAAGGGTGTCCATTGTTACGGTTAAAGCGAGATGAGTGGCGCGTTGCGTTACGAGAGGAGCCAGCGTTGCTTCTATTGGAACCACGACCATCTTCATCGCCGGTGTAAACGTCAGAATTGTAGTTATAAGTATTGGAAAACTTGGCGTTTCTCTTGTTTGACATTGAAGGGCCGGCGTTTTCCATGGAGTTAAGCACCAAGCGAGCAGACCGATCCACTTGGCTAGCCATAGAAGTCGTACTAGGAGTTCTTGAATGAGTATGAGCGCGAGGTGCATCGGGCGGATTGGAATCGTAGACAAAAGTTTCGTCAGAGTCAGAATCGTCTGCCTTGTTGACTGCAGTGTTCATACGGTATTCGAAGATTTCGGCCGCAGAAGATGCTGTAGACAAGGTTAGTAATGTGTTTTTTGGCTTTCTTTTGTTAGAAGAGACGAGCGTCAGAATGGTGATAACTTACCAACACCCGGGTTGGCCATAGGTCTTCTAGTATTCTTCTTGCGCTCCTTCTTTGGTCTGATGGTGTCTGTGCTGAGCTTCGTACGAAGAGTACCTCCAGTGTTTTGAGGGACGGTAGAAAGAGCAATCTGTGGGACCGATGTGACAGTTTCGCTTTCCACAATCATAGAGCCGTCGTTTCCTGGCATGGCCTTGTTAAAGTTTGAGAACGTGCTGGATTGGCGGGACATCATAGGCGGTGGCGGGAGGCTAGAGAGCGTCGGCCGTCTGTTCTCAGTTGGGATACTGGCGGCATCGCTATCAGCGCATGTGGGAATGCTTCTGTGGCGAGTGGTGCGATATTCAGACACAGATGCCGCATCAGAGTCGTTTACTTGATTTGGCGCATGCGATCCAGACGCCAAACGGTCGTTGATCATGGTCATGGCGGCGTCGGAAGATTGGCCTGGCGAGTTTGGCAAGCTAACTTCTTGGACAGTGGCTAGCGAATTTTGGGCGGTATTGGCATTGTTATTGGTGGGCGTGCGCATTCCCGAAGGAGTTTGTGAGTCGTCGGTTTCGCTTTCAGACATCTCGACAGTAGACTGGCTAGTCGCTGATGAAGAGTACTGATGGGAAATCAAATCGCCGGTCTGTTGCATGGAGTATTGCGAGTACGAGCTGCTGGATTGCTGGTTGTTGAGACCAGGCGATCGGATTCTGGGGGAGATTGGCCAGCGGGGAGGGCCGTCGCGTCTAGTTTCGGAGACAGGAGGCTGAGGCGATGGCAGTAGAGAGGACGAAGATTTCGATTCGATATCGGTCAAAGAATTCCTCGCAGAGAGTGTAGACGACGAAAGTCTAAGATTTGGCTTTCGCGTAGAAGATTGAGATCGTGTGGCGCGTTGGGGGGCCAGTGTTGAGGGCGGTAACTGAGTTGGGTTCTTGCGCGCACGAGAACCCGATCTAGGCGTGTTTCTAGGCATAGATCGAGAAGATGGACGTGTGGGTGATGGATCCGGTGAAGCTAAGGGAGACGCAACACCAGAGTAGGCATTCGGGGAGGACGTTGAGACCATAGTATCGGGTCAAATTATAGAAGACAAAAAGGGAAAATGAGAAATCAAACAAGGGCTGTTTGGAAGGGTTAAAGAAGTATGTTAGCTAAAGCTATTTACCGCATGCCAGTAGAGAAGATGGTCCAGGGAAAAAGGCAAAAATACTTCAAGATGGGCAGACTTGAGTAAAAGGTAGAATGCTGTGGTTCTGAGATGGTGAACATACGTCAACGCCTTGGAAGAGGGATCTGACCTCGATGCAGTTGATTTTGGCAATCAAGGCATGCCAGAGGAGGGGTCAGATGGAGCAACAGCTATTAAAGAATCGGGTGCGGTTTATTTATTTATTTCACTTTTTTTTTGGCGGCAGTGACGGCGATGGCGATGATAGGCGGGCGGTTGGAAATCGAGATCGAAGCTTATTACGGCTAGGGAGGGAGCGGCAACTTCTGGTTTTTTTGTTATGTTGTTAATTGGGCAGCGGTTCGTAGAGAAAGCGGCAGAAAAAAAGAGGAGTGAACGGCAGCAAAAAATACGTGCTTGGAGCAGTTGGGTTGTTTCGAGTTGGTGGTGATGCTAATGCTGATGGCGATAGGTTGGGTTTACGTGACGATGATGGAGATGGAAATGGAAATGGAAATGGATATATGTCGTATAAGAGAGAATGTAATAATGTTGTGTGTTGTTGGCTAAATGGAGCGTAGATAAGAAGCGACTTTTTTTTAGTAGCTTAGAAATGCCTGTGCTATTGACGGTTCCCGTAATATTGTCCCAGGATGGCAGTAGGAAGGGGAAAAATTGCAATGTTACTGTAGGGCGGCGGTAGATTCTGGGGCACACAAATTCTCTGGGCTTAGTTGGTGGTCAAACTGAGAGTTTAGTGGGTTTGATAGTGGATTTAGAGGGGCGGCCCTGTTGCAGCACAAGGGGCACAAAAAATACAGCTTATGGAGGATCGTCTACCTATTGTTGCTTCGTTATTTTTTTCGTTATTTTTTTTCTTTCTTTTCCCAATTCCTCTAGTCTCTGATTTGATTTCCTCTTTCGTCTGCGCTACAGCTCGTCTATTCAAATCGCTGGCAAATGGTTGAGAGAAAAAGACCCGTGGTCGTGATCGGCAGCGCACGTCGTCGTTGTTGGGCTTCCCCGGAGACAAGGCTAACCAGACCTAGGCGTAGGCAGTCAGATAGCGAAAACAGAAAACAGCAGTAAAGTAGGATGACGCTTCTGGGCGTAGCGAAGGCACAGAACGGAGAACAGAAAATATGATATCGAAAATGCACTGGAATCGCCAAAGCAAGATAAGGATGCAGAGACAGACAGTCGGACAGGAGGGCGTAAACAAAAAAAAAACCAATTCGGTAGCTTGTACTGTTGATAGCTCAATAAAATGGATACTACTGTCTTTTCTTGTCCCTAGACAGACTATACTATGAACAATCCCAATTATGCAGTTCTGGTAGTAAAGGTGCTTCTTTTTTACAATTAGATTTTCCTTTCTTTTCATTATTTCCACTATAATAGAAGAAAGAAAAAAAAGAAGTCTTCGAAGAGAAGAGCCTTGGAAAAGACGAACGGGGCCCAGAATTGGCAGAACATCCAAAGAAGGTGCAACAAGGCCCTTAAGCACGGCCCTGTACCGCTAAAGTACCTCTTAGGTCTTTAAAGCCATCAGCTGTGGAAATGTAGGCGGTGAGGCACGGCAGACGGTACCTTGGCAGTACATTGAGGGCCCAGTTTGAGCATTCCAAAACAAGCTACAACGCTTTTCATTTGTTTCTTCTGCATTATTCAACCGGTTGATTTGAGGCCCTAATCCAATTTAATATCCTGCTAAAAGCACAGTCAAAGTCCCACTGATTCTACAGCTATGACGAGTGCCACCACTACACATGGACAAATCAACCCCCCATCCCATCCCGCTCTTTCTCATTCTCTTTCTCTACTCTACAGACCTCGGTTTATCAACCGTCGCTATACCCCATCTCTGTCTTTGTTGTTCGTCGGCACCTGTCCTCATCCCGCACATCATAATCACGAATAGCTTAATAAAAAAGCCAGCACAATGATTACCAAAGACTCCGGATATAGGATCGACTTTCACCAGTAGGTGTAATGTTATTGTGGTTGTGCATCAATACATTGCGTACATATATGTGCACATATTGTGTATAGACAACTATATATGTGTATTATGTGTTATGTGTGCTTGCAGCAGCTCCCTTCCTACGTGCTCCTGTTCCTCTTCCTCTTCCTCCTGTCAGCCAGCCCGTTACCGAATAGCCAGCCAACCCAACAATCAGGCCTAGTTCGAGTCAGCATATAGCCAGATGAAGAAGATTTCAGGCCGCAGTTGCACTGCTTTTGTCTGCATACTTTGTTTGCTGCCCTCTGGGGAAGGAGGGGGGGCTGCAATAATTGTACTGTAAAGCTAGAACCAAAAACATGATTTCCACATCGACATGTGGTTCCGAACGGCGCCGAATCGAGGAAAGGAGAGGAGGGACTCTCCATCATCATATGATGAGTACAGGGATTCTGGTGTCCCTTCAGCCTATATCCGTGCCACCTTGTAGTGGCTGTCTGTTGGTATCCGTCGTATGTATAAAATAACATTTGTACTAATATGTATGTATTTATGTATGTACAGCGTAGAAAATAAAGGGGGGAACGCTCATGCTCGCGTGCCTACATAAAGTGAAGACCATCTAGAACACACAACCTCTAGTCCCGCTACTAGTTCTAGACTTGCATAACACAGCACTAGCGGCCACCTAGTCTGAATAGTCTCGAAGATAAGTACATACAGATACATATATACGCTCACTATGGAAAGCTTCAACCTTGGTTCAAGGTTCATGGTGATCCAACAAGAATAGCCAAGGGCCTAGCACCAAATCCGAGGCTAGACGCCGTTGCGTTGGGCAGGAACCTTCTTTGTCCGTGTTGCTTTCGCTGAAATCCTTCGGCCATCGTCGCTGTTCTTCTCAAGCTCCTCGCTACAGATTTGTAAGCTTCCTGCTTCTTCTTCATTGCCCAGTTGCTCTACATATCTGAACATAGCATATACTGTCATTATGAATATACTTAGTCTTTGACGAACAAGGGGTGTGTAGTCAGTCACCAGAGCAAACACTCCTCTCGCCAAAAGAAGCCACCCCATCTGCCCTACCTAAAGTCGTTCTTTTTTTTTCTTTTTTTTTGTGCTTTCTTCACCTTCTTCATATTGAGAGAGCGTAGGACCCAGCTAGAAGGGTCTAACAAAAATCCAAGGAGTAGGGGGTGTGACGATAGGGGAGCTCAAAGCTCACGCAAACAGACACAAAGAAAGACGGTAGCTTGATAGTAGTAACACACCAAGCTATACTCGACTATGAATTTAGCTACCGCTAGTTATGTATGCACCAATGAACAGGGCGTGTGTGAGGCCAAGAATGAGAACAGGAAACAAGAGCTTAGCTAGCCAAACACATATGCCCATCTTTCGTTGGTTTCCTATCAGCCTACAAATCGATAGATATGGCTGCATTGAGTATGATACTGGCCATATTCAACATCGAGGGAAGGATAATAAAGGGGCCTATGGGCCAAAGTCTCCGCAATGTCTTCTCAACCACCCTCTTCTTCTTCTTTTTTATCTACAAATCTTCTCACATGTCCAAGAGCGGGATTTCAATCTAATTGATGTCTTTGTTCTTCTAGCCAATCAGCCGCTGCCACGAGGAACAGCCCATCCTCTGCTTAGACCAGACAAGCAGCAATGGTACTTGTGCCGTGACATTTTTATTTGTATTCACATTATGAAGTATTACAATCAGCAACCGGCATCAAACAGGGTAGCCATAGAAGTAGGTTGAAAAAAAAAACCAAGGAGGGGAACAGGTCGTTGATGGTGCTATCTGCGGCTAAAGGCGGGCGAGCAAGAGACACCACGCGGTAACTAACAGACAAATGATTGTGATATTTGCCGTCCGCCTACGATCATGCATACAAGTCTGGCGGATGCATCTACAACAGCACAAAAGACTTGGTTAACATGATATGCATGCATCATGCAAGGTAGGGCTTGGGCCATAATTGTAGGTGTACAAGCAAGTATATATGTAGGCGCATACAAACTACACGTACCAGCAACTTGAAAGCTAGTCAGTTCATTCTTCCCGCGGTTTTCCCTTTGCCACGGCAACGTTCTATCGAAACACAGTGGGCGGTTAACATTTGCTAGACTCGCAGTGCATATGTATCTCTTTTTGGTCTTCGTTGTGATACTTCATCAGCATGTACTTGCTATTCTTGACCTAGGGCTTAGCCTTCTCCGATTCTCTTGAATTGCTGGTCGGCAGAGCGCACAAAGGAGGAGCTTATTCCTCCTCTGGGCACAGTAACAACAATACAAAATATTCCGGTTTTCCTTTTTTGCTCTCCAAAGACACAACTCAACTCGCCAACCGCCAGAGATTTTTTTCCCTTCTGTCCACAAGACCACAAGATGGAGCGTTCCGCAGCATATGGAGTCGCTCTTTGTTGCCTTTTACTGGGAGTCTGACAGAAGGAATGTGTAATTGTAAGATGAAAAGTATACAGCTTTAAGAGAGACAGAGAGAGAGAGGGAAGAGTGCTATTGCCTGCCGTCTAGCTGCTCGTTCAGTGGATTTTATACAAACCTACAGGCCATAGTTCTCGGCTATTATGATATCGCCAGCCTTAGCTACGGTTATTATATCGAGCAAATAGTACAGACATACATTATACGCTACCGTGTCATAACTCGTAGATGATCTGCTATACTAGGTAGTTGTACCACCTGGAGTTCAACATCACGTTCTTACCCTCGATCCCATAGTCTCAAGTAAATAAAACAACGATGGCCAATCAATTTCACTGCATCCAAGCCAGGAAGAAGGAAATCACCAAATTCAAACGAGAAGAAAACTGATAGTAACAACTAGAATACCAAGGCAACAAAGAGACCAAGGCTAGACCATGCACATAGTACAAAAGCAGTAATAGAAATTATCTGGTTGGGATTTGAAGCATAGCCAAAAAGGCGCTACTTGATGTTTATTTCTCTTATTTACCAAGAGTTTATCAATGGTTCTATCACAAGAGCAGAGACATGACAAGCGAGGACGGAGATGGATCCGGCGAACCAAGACGAGAGGGCATTTGCTGAATACAAACAGACAGACGAAAGCAGGAGAGTCCAAGGCGACGAAAAAGACACGATGTTGTGCTTGGACACATCTAATCTTCATCTCACGCAGACTTTGTCTTGTCTTGGTATGGCAGTTTCAAAATTGCGTCATTCTTTAATCAAATCTGGCGATATACCACTATACATAACAGCTGTATCCTGTTACATGAAATATGCCAACGAGTCATTCGTCCAAATCCGCCGATGCCTGTGTTTACACCTAGAAAGATATACTTGGTTGTATCTTTCACGTCAGTAGTTAGTCCCTTCCTCACATGATGCGGCCAATGATCAAGTGACCGGCCGGATCGCCATGACGGAGGGAGGATGCGATGTGCAATACAACAACTTTGTTTTCTTTTGCTTTGTTTTCTTTTTGCTTTGTTTTTGTTTCTTTTAGTTCTAGACCGTGTCGATCTGTGTATTTTATAGCTTTTTACTAGTCGATCGCGGGGAAATGACAGAGACAATATAAACAAGACAACCTTGATGAGGTGATGTCATTCTCACCCACCATCTTTTTTCATATTCTTCTGATTGGCAATCTTATTTCAAATTCTGCTACATGCCTTTCATACATGTAATGTATATGGTACAGACCTCATAGTTTAGAGCCCCCGATTTGACATCTAAAGCTCACTTTGATAATCCCTTTCCCCCCACGGGCTCTTATGTGGTGCTTCTCTAATGTCTTCTTCCTGGTTTCACCCAACGCCCCCCTCGTCTCTCGTTCGCCTTATTTTCCAGCAGTCTATGTCCATGTTGTGATTCTCATTTGTTAGTCTTGCTTAATTGTAAAAATCCTCAATATCCTATCCAAATCCCACCTTCTCTGATACCATATCTGTTTGGGCTCAAACCAGTCAATGATAATGGCTCGTGGGCCTTTTTTATTATTTTTTTTATCACGAGCCACACACACATGATGCGCTGGCAGAAAGCTTGAGATTCTTACTGATATGCTGCAACTAGATATTTTATACAAAGGAGTCCATAGTTAGGCATTGTACATGCATGTCCCGTTGATGGCATTGACCTAACATCCTTCTTGATCCAGAGCCATCAATCAAGGCGGTCAAATTACAGTCTCTGTTACTTCATTCTTAGTCTTCTCTATGCCACAGATGAGTCAGAATGTAATCAAGCTCCAAGTCTTAGAACCTAACTTGTGGAAAGTCAATGGCTATTCGCGAGTGCGTTTTGAAATACCAGTTTTGATATATTAGTCTAACCTATGTCCCCCAAAAATAAACAAACCCAAAAAGAAAGATACTAATAGCCTGTGAGAAAGTACATTCTCCATTATGGCCTACTAGGTATGTCTGCAATGTGTGTACACACACATTACATTACATTACATACATGACAGCATGCATTACTTATGCAGCCCATGAGGGGAAAACCCTCGACAGCAATAGAAAAAGAAGAAAAAAAGAGGGGGAAAAATACCGTGTTGTGGAGGGAACGAACGACTATACTCGATTGCATGATCTCTCACACTAACATAACGACAAGAATATGAAGAGAAAAAAAAGGCGGTGAGGCCATACAGAGGCCCAAAGCTTTCTTCAAACTTGCAGCAGGCAGTACGACGATGAAGAATTTTGCTTCATATTTTTTTTCCATTCTTGAGTCAACGGCGACTTCCGCACCCTCATATATTTTCTAAGCTGTTTTTTTTTCTTCTTTTCTCTATTTTTGTTGGCATCAACAAAACGGCAATAAAATCTCGTTTAGTTTTGAATATCCCATTTTTACTGCATACATAGTTCCATTTATTCCATTACAACCACCACTAATTATGTTTGAATTTGCTGACTAAAGTTATACGGCTTTTCTTCACGCGCTCGGTCTAAAATCATGATGTCGCCACATCTTCAACTGCTAGTATACATATTACAACTAGAAGGTTAATATAGAACAGTCAGAAAAAACCGAAAAAAGAACCACGAAGATAGAGAGCAAATGGTCCCATCAAACCCTCGGCATTACTAATAGTGTTAATACGCCACTTATCAAGATTCTATCCCCTGGCGGATGACACGTTCTTCTTGCTTCTCCTAGTGAAATCAAAGGTCCGACCGAGTCCATGTAAGCAAACACACTTCATCGAAAACGAAGCCTCAGCAAAAAAGCTCGTTTCTTCTTTTTGTCTTCTTTAGTGAGATTTTCCTTCAAAAGGGAACGTCGCGTCTCAACCCGAAAAAAAACGATCCTTTTTGATTAGCATAGTTGACTAAATGGGGGGGGTTTGAGTCTACATTCTTGCACGATGAAGTTTCAATTATAATTGGGGTCATATCTTTCCTATAGGAAAGATCCCATCAGTCTCTATAAAATATCGCACTGTATCAATGATTTTTTTTCGAAAAACCCCCATCAATGTATACTTACATGATGTTGTGAAGGTTTCAGGATTCTCTCAATTCCAAGATCAGGAGCTTCTTCTTCAGTACATCTCGAGAGCGCACTTGCCCATGCAAGACCAGTGGTCCGGTTGCGTATCAACCGCTACAGGAACTATGGGCAGCGAACTACATCTCTCATAGGCTGCCATCAAGCCTATATTCTTGATGGGAGAGGCGATTTAGGGAAGTTGTTCGGCACTGGTCTGCAACCTCTGGATGATAAGGGTAGGGCCTATAGGGGTGAAGTGGGAAAGCAAAGAGTGAGAGTGCGGTACCAATTCCTGTCTGCAACATGGTTAGGGTCACTAAATCATGATGTGTTGACCGTCTTGCAAGAGAACATCTTCAAGTAGTTCTCTCGCGATGGGGTCTCTAGAGGTTTATCTGAGTCACAGTCTTGCTCTCGTCGGTTTCGAATCCAATATGGGCTACCGTGTTCTCACGATATGCAATCTTATTTCTGTCGTTTCCTAATGACCTACCGCACCTCCGAATTCATCAGATCACCTATATGTACTTGCTCTTGTCCGTAGATATCTTTTTTCTCCCCCTACATCCGAACAACGTATGTATTCCCCCTCCTACATTGATTATCTCTTTCATCTCCATCTTCTCCGTCTGGTAACTATGATACGCTTTGTATTTAGTCACACTACCATCACTTCCGGTAACACATGTTGAGAATTTCCGGATACAACAATATTGGTGAAAACGTAGCTCATTATTAAATATTGTCTCAATCACTTCTATTTCTAATCCACTCGTAACCCTAAGAGTCGAACAATGTCCTTAACTACGAACATGAGAATAAGTGTTCATCATAACCTTTGAAAACTGATATAGCAAATGTTACCAGTCAATCCTAAAGGTAGAAATAGACTCTTCAAGGCGACAATCCCATCGAGAAATTACATTGGCATTTAATAGTTCACAAATGGTGCATGCAAGATTGGAATTATGTGTTAAACAAAAAATGTCAAGATATCCATTAACACATCTGAGGCGAATGACAAAAAGTACATCTACATTGACGAAACAGGACAATATGGTGAGAAATAAACAATAGACAAAATACGACGAAGAAAGAAAAAAAACTAGCTATATACTCTTTCAAGATGCTTGAGGGGATAAGGGAAATAGAGGAGCATGACGATAGTAACGCAGAAAAAAGCCATGACATATGATAAGATGTGACGCAACAAACATAAACCCAACAAAAAAGTGAACAACAAAACAATTCAAAATCGTCCATTCATATTCTGACACGATCCAGATAACAAGACTATGAGGAAACACAAAATGAACCAAAAACAGACAACCGGAGTGTCGCGCAGCCGAAGATCATGAAATGATAAATGGGAAGGCCAAAGTGAAGAAAAGTGACTTTGGGTGTCGGAATAGACAAGACAGCCAAATAGCCGACAAAAAAGAGGTTCCTTGACCGAAATATACAACTTGAGATGGGGAATAAAAAACAGGAAAACAAGCCAGCAGGTACTAAGATGTTGTTGAGAGATTGCATGTTTACGGGAGTGAAGCATATCGGATGGAGAGGGAAGAAAAAGGAGAGAAAAGAAGACGAGGTAGAAAGAAGGGGAGAGAGAAGGAATCATGAGTAGAAGCAAAGCAAAAATAATGACATATCCCAATCATCATCCATCATACAATCATTCGTGTTGCGCATAGTCGCATACATGAAGCTGGACGTCTATAGCCGTAACTGGGGCAAGAAGTCACGAATCTAGTGGTCCGTGGTTTCTTCCTTCTTACCACCCCAGCCTCCGGTCCATGGCAGCCAGCTATTCCGTTTGCTGGCGTTGACGGCGTCGTTGTGATCTTGCACGAGACGGAGCGGCCGGGGCTTGTTTCCAGCGAATGTGGACGGGGTCTTGTCAAAGTAGCGCGGTGGGCTGCTCTGCGAGGGGGGAGTGGCGATACCAGCAATGGATTCGTTAGAGACGCTTGAAGTCTCGCTGCGCATCCCGGGGAAGTTTCCAGCGGAGGGAGTCTGACTGCCAGTGCTGGAGGACATTCGGGCGGAAAGAGGACCCGTAGAGGGGGGCAGGCCGGGCGATGCCAGGGCTCCCGACGCGAAAAAAGTCTGAGAGCGGCGGGGGGCGTTGAAGGTGGGCGACATCTGACCATCGAGCCCCCGGTACATCTGATTGACCAGAGCGGCGCCCCCCGACCCCGTGTACTGTTCGCTCTGGGGCCGAGCCCGACGCACGCTGCTAGCGCGGGACATGTTACCAATAGGAACGCGAGGGGCGGTGTCGGGGTCGTTGTGCAGGCTAGCAAGACCGGCCGCAGTGGGAATGATCGACATTGGGCGGGGTCTTTTGGGCTTAGCAGTGATGGGGGTAGTTACAGTAGCAGCGGCTGCAGCAGCGGCTGCGGTCACAGAGTTGTTAACGTTGTTCGAGTTGTTGTTGTTGTTGCTTGACATCAAAGACTTGGTACGCTGGAGCCAGCCGGGGCCGCTAGCGGAATCGTTGGGAGGAGCAGGGAGATCTTTGTTCGTGTTGGGAGCTGCGTTCTCTGACGACTGGTCAAGAATGGCTTCAAAGTCTTGGTGCTGTAGAAGGCGCTCGATGATCTTGTTGATGTACAGCATAAGCGCCTTGTTCTGGTCCTTGGCACTGCGCAGCTCCGACTCCATGCGGCGGTAATTGTCATCAGCCTCACCGGCATCCTCCAGCTCGTCAGCGAGCGTAGTGCCGCTAGCACTACGACCCTCCAGAGCGGCCAAGGTATCCTCGTTGCCAGCGCGCGAACTCTCGTCCATGCTGGAACGGGCATTGCTAGCAGTGCTCATGTAGCTGAAGTCATTCTTGAAGTCACCATTCAGGGTCTTATCTTGCAGGAGTAGTTGGTAGCTCTCGTTGTCTTCCATAAGACGGGCGTTAGCCATGCGAGCTTCCATGAGCTGACGCTCGACTTCCTGCAGACGACCACCTCCTTGGTTTTCAGCTTCGACAAGCTTGATCTGAGCCTCAGCTAGCTCGAGACGAAGAGACTCAATGATCTTGTCCTTCTGCAGCAAGAGCTTGGAGTTATTGCGAGAATCACTGCGTTGGAGAGAAGACGGCGGGGCAAAGCTACCATTTTCGGTAGGGGAGTTTGCGCTGCTGTTGGCTACAGAAAAAAGAATGTCAGTATCAGGTCGAGTTAAGGTGACAGCAAGTTTGCTGCTAACGACATGTACGAAAACAAGGCGGTTAAGAAGAGGCCAGGCATAAAAAAGCATTGAAATGCTCGTTAAGGGCCGCCGATATGAACAGGGGTAGATGGATAGATGGATAGGTTATGGATTTACCTCGGCTGGGTCTGGACTCGTCATCGTTGTTCCGTTGTGAGAGACTGTCCTTGAGGCGCTGGATAACAGACTGCATTTCTTCTTCCCGGATGGACATCTCCTCCTTTTCTTTAGTCATGGCACTACGCTCAGCCTCATAGATGGCCTCCATCTCCCGCATTTGACGGGCAGCCTCCCGTTTGCTGTTAGACAGAGATTCGATCTGTTCCTCGTACTCGTGGAGTCGTTCCTCGAGCTTAGCCTGTTCTGAGTTTGTGTCATGCAGACGAGAGCCCAGGACTAGTGATTCTTTGCGAAACAGGTCAGTTTCGGCCTCAGCCTTACTTAGGCGAGACTTGAGGTCATCGATGGCGGCGATAGCCTCAGCGCGAGCCTCTAGCTCTGCATCAGTAGAATCTCTCAGCATCGATTCCCGGCGAGTGGCCGGGGCTCTGGATGCAATGATGCTACCAGTACGACTGGGTCGCGAGCGATGGCCACTGACGGCCGAACTAGTGGGTGTGCTGGAGCGAGCGGGAGAGGAAGGTGATGCCGAGCGTACGGGCGAGCTACCAGTAGTGGCAGCTACTCGCCCAACACCGGACGCCGGACGCTTGGTAACGGTCGACATGGCGCGGAGTGCAGAAAGGCGGTGATGGATCAGGAGTCGAGCAACGGTAAAGTGAGCAGTGTCCGTAATAGTAAACAAAGGCAAGACGGGCGATGGTCTCGAATAAAAAAGCGAGATTTGCTGTCTCGTCAGGCACGCAAAGGAATAAAGATGGAAAAATAAGCAGTTGAAGGCGAATGTAAGAAAGTAAACACAGCAAAAGGAGTCGAGCGAAGAAAAAATTAAAGTACGGTAGATATGCAGGTGAGTTCGCTGGCAAAGAAACGAGGAAAAGGAATATGCAGCTTGGTGGTGGGTGGGTAAGCACTGTTGTAGTCGCAGCAGTCACAGTTGTTTGCGTGAAGTGCTGAGTGGCCCTGGACAACAGGATACTAGGCCCCGGGTAAACGTGGCGTTATGGTGTTCCAGTAGAATGCGCAAGTAATGGCTACAGCAACGACGGTAGCAACAGAAAGCGTTCCAGGAAGAAGAGACACAGACACAGCAAAAGCGAAAGGAGACGACAGGAAAGATGCGTGCAGCAGGACTAACTGGCCAGGCACGGGATGGGGCGACGAGGGCAGTTTTGAGTATTCTGGACGCAGCGGGAAGCGGTGAGAACCAGGAAAAGAGACGAAGTGATTCGCACAGCCTTTACTTGTCTGTGTTGTTGTTGTTTTTCTTCCTGTTTTCTATTTTATTTTTTGGAGTGCCTGGGTTTGATATGGTGGCAGAAAGAGGAGGAGAAACCAGGCCAGGCCAGCAACGCCCACAACAGTGACGGACAGCGTCCCTCTTCCAGTGGGTGGTCCGGCTCGTTCTCCAGTGCGATGGGTTACAGCAATGGGGTGAGGGGCCCCGTCTGTGATCAACAAAGGCCTAGCGCTGGGCCGTCCAAGAAATCGAGAGCGGGAACAACGACGACAGGCTTGATGGAAGCGGATCACGCCTGTAAGCACAGCCTGTGGCTCGAGCTTGCCAGACCTACGATTGGGTAATGACGATTACCTTGGGCTCTTCTGCCAAGTGCCCTTTAGATCGAATGCAGCAATCATGCCTTGGATTCTAGAAAACTACATGCTATCGCAAGCAACCACAAATACCGGCTTGCGTGTTCTCTTCGCACGATACAGAAGGTGCAGAGAGGCAAACATGCCATAAGAAACAACAAGTCAGAGCCCCCAAACAATGCTGCGACTAGCGCTGTTGCTCAGCCAGCCTAGAGATTTTTCCAGTTCCGTTTTAAGGTTCTTGTTGTTCTCAAGGAATATCCAGTTGGATTTCCAGTTGCTGTTGCTTGCAACTGTTCGAAACATACTCCACCCGACCACTCCAGACCCGTTACAGGCACTTGATTTTGCCTTTTTACCACTGTTTTTGCTGCTGCAACCGCTGTTGTCTGCATGCAGCACCTGCAAATCGACCTGGAAACCACGGGAGCAACCCTCGCTTTAGCTGCAGGTGCAGGCACTGCAAATTTGGCCTGGCCTGGTCTGGCCGTAGCAAAACAAGAACAAAACAAGAGCAAAAATACAGCACAAGATGCAAGAGATTCAGTAAAGCGGTAGCGATCACCATACTAGCACAAAAGCTCTTGCCTATTTTGCCAGCATTGGCTGGGAAAAGGAGGCGGTCCAGTCCATTTGGCCTATGCACACTATCGTAATCAACCCTTTGTCAACAAATCCAAACCCAAACCCACTAGCCTGCTCGGGACACAGTAACAGCAAAGTCCACAGCATAAGGCACATATATGGCATAGGGCATGTCACCTTCATACAGTACAAGCACTTCTCGGACTGTGCTGTCTATAGCAACCTGCGTGAATGGACGGGTCAACAGGACAACACTCCTACCCTAGACCTAGATATTGAGATGTTGCTACATGTATGCCATGATAAGCAATATATCTGCATTCATTTGTTTTCATCGTGTTATTGTAATAAAGTTAGCGTCGATGGTATGTGCTGGCCAATACTTTTATGACTAAATGCTCTCTTTGCCACTTATTGTTACTACTATTGTTTTCAGGCCCCTTATTACTTCTAGTTGGCATCTCCAGGCGGGTTGCCATTCGAAGGCCTGTTTGCTAAGCTTCCACTCTGTCCCCCCTAGCATATCTTCTATCTGATTTGTCTGTTTTTTCATGCTCTTTCTTGTCCATCATGACCTTGTCTAATTTGTTCGACTAGCAAGAGTAGATAGCACGGAATTCGGCCTACTATTTGTCGTTACATGTACTGCCCCTCCGGATTTTGCAGGCAAGATACATCCTCAAGGGCCAATAGATACCCTCCCAGGTTTCCCCCTCTCTCTTATTCCCCTTCCCCTCCGCCTTGAGCTCACATGAGGGAGGAAGCAACGCAATGCTCTGTGCGGCTTTGCTCGCCTTGGATCTTTCATAACTAGATGTGCATGGGGCGGTTTCGGGTCAGGGCGTGGGCATGGGCTTGGACGTCCCTAGCTGATTCGACGAATAGCAAAGTATCACTTAAGTACTTCATTTTGACTACTGTTTGGAAGGAATCCGATCAGCTCTTTCGGCTATTGTGCAATGCCCACTTTGCCTAACGACAGGAAATGTGGAATCAATAGAAAAAAGATGCGCTACTTTCTTTGTATTCTTGCTCCTCTTACGGTCACAATCTTCACATGAATTATATGGAATATTGATGGGAACTAAGGAAGCTTCACACCAAACCCGGATCTATGACTGGGTGCCATAGCCGCCGAAGACCCTTTGTCCCGCCACCTTTGTGCTACTATTGCTATATAGTTCCCTTTACTATATCTAAATGCTCCAACAGCGATGTACATACGTATTATAGCTGCAGACACAACAATGCATACCATACTTATAAGAATGACATACTTGCTCTTGCGGTTATTTCATGCTCTGTTCCAGCCTGCCTTGATCCTCAAGTTCCGTGCCACATTCAATTTAGCTGAGGTAGGAACGCTCGTTTGTGATGCTCGGTCTGTGTCCTGAAATATCATGGATGCTGGCTGTTTTGAAAGTGAGCCTTTAATTTATAGGCCGTTCTTTTTATTATACAGACTCTAGCAGGGGTCGTCAGAAAAAAGATACTTAAGACCTCACGATACAATGTACTCCATACTAATGCTGCCAGCTGGCATAGCGCTATCAAGCTGTTCCTAAGAAATTTTTGCTCTATCATTTTTGAAACATATCATCATGGTTTTTTTTGGGGTTTTTTTTTCTTATATGTGCATCATTATCATCATTTAATAAAAATAAAGTTTCATACATTCATATTAATAATGTAAAAACCACAGCCAAATGTTGTGACTTTAGTGAATCAAGGTACACTTATACTTTTTTTCAGTGCCTAGTTCAACTTTTCGTTTTTATTGTGTTATACATTTTACAGTTTGTCAGCACCTTGCCAGCTGGCAGCCTTAGTATAGAGTACATCGTATTTTGAGGTCCTAAGTATCTCTTTTCTGGTAACCCCTGCGAGAGCCTATAGAATAAGAAGAACGGCCTGTAAATTAAAAGCTCCCTTTTGAAACCCTCTGTTACCGTTTTGAGGTTGAGATTTGTGCTAATCTTTCCCCGTTAATGCTGCTCGAATTAGCGCAAGGATTTGTCCTCGAATCCCTCCTCCTCAATCCGTCCGCTTAACTCACTTCAACTTGTCCTTTGAAGCCATCCAATCTTCTTGTTATTTGTATGTTGGAGTCCTAGTCAAGGCCCTTTTCAACCTAGTTAACTTCTTATCCTTCGACATTGTTATTCTTCATGTTCCCCACCGCTCATAGATGGCTTGTTGAGCTCCGTTCTTCTGCATTAACGAGTCTAGTCACTGCTCTGCCCATCGTACTTCGCCGTCTCCAGTGGCCCATACTCGTTTGTGCTGACTTCAATGAGAGTCATTTGAGAGAACCGGCTGACCCTTTGACCATAAGACAGGAACTTGTTTACACTTATTAAACATCAATTTATGCCTTGGCCAATCTCCGTTCCCTTGGGTCACTCTATGCTCTTTACGTGACAGGTTCATTCTAGATAGGATGATCGTTTCGGACAAAGAAAATGGGCAAGAACATCAACAAACACATCCTCAATGTCGCGGAAACGCATTAGCGGACAGCATTAATGAGTTGTAACCTACAACGACATATATATATACAGATATATAATTCTTATGGTTCGTCAATGCAATACACAACATCGAATTCTCAGAAGTTTGCAAAGGCATGCCCAACTCCAATTGCCATCTAAATATATTTTAGTTGTACGAACAAGTCATAGTCATCACAAACGTATCCAAATGTGAAGGCCAATCTAGTGAGATAACTATCCTATTAGCGGTTATTAGTATAGATTATTTCTACTTGTATTATGGCATAGAAAGTCCATCCTGATATAAAAGGTCATGAGCTATGCAAAACAGTCCACCGCCGCCACCTTTTTTAGCTTTGACGCATAACCTAAGTCATCATAATCTGGTCTAGTTGTTTGGTGCTGATATTTCACAGCAATACGACGCCAACTTATAAGACTGGTCAAGATCAAGGGTTATGAGAAATGAAACCCTGTTTGACATCCATCCTGGTAGAAAAAGAATGATAATAATTTCAAACAAGTCGACGAATCCGGTAGTGCGAGCCGGTACCATCAATGTAATATCACGTGACCTGGACTCACGTGCCGGAGGCTGTGGATTGTCAAGTGGTACAATACATTGATAAGATATATTCAACATATTCACTATCAATATGTCAATGGTAACAAATGGGGCAGGCCAGAATAGATTTTTTTGTACATTCTCTCATCAACGAGAGGAAGAAGATTGTCCATTACTTCCGCAGAATATCAAAAACGCATAAAATCAAGTCCTATTAACCGGTCCCGGTGAACGCCATATCCCGTAAGTCATGTTCTGGCAAACTGTGCTCGAAGAACTTTTATATTTTGAATTTTTGGTTTTTTGACTTTATTTCTCTATAATACTTGAAGAGTTGAGAAATTTAAGCCTGGTCGGATAGAATGTCCGAGTCACCAGCGTCCAGAATGGCCATGGTCGAGCAGCGGAACATCTTACCGCAAGCGGTACCCAGCTCAATCTATATTCATGAATAGATAGTAAGCATTTGATTATCACCCTCCAAAGTCATGGTTTGTCTTCAGACTTCTTCGTTGGGTTGACTGATATTCCAATTTTGTATGGACATCAGCCGTGATCGAGATATACACAAATGTGAAAAATCAACCATGTTGGAATATGGGGGAGGATACGTACGTTGGTGCCAGTCAGGTGGTGGACGTTGGTCTTGGCCAACATGGAGTAGTACTCAAGCTCAGACTTGCGCAGAGGAGGAGTGTTGCTAGCAATGATGACCAACTTGGCCTTGCCAGAGCGCAGGCTCTATAACTTAAAGTTAGTATATTGTTCGACCGGTTGGTTGTGATAATTGATTTCGAGATGTGGAATGCCGTACCTTCAAGGTAGACTTGTAACCCAGAGTGACCTTGCCGGACTTCATGACGAGAGCCAGCTTGGAGTTGATGCTCTGGGCATCGCGCTTAGACTTCTTGATGGGGGCCATTGTTTCGGTTCGTGATGAGCAACTCTATTAGATTGTCGATGATCAAGTAAGAGTTAAGATTCAACTTCAAAATTTTCTCAAACTTTTTTACTATAGCAACATTTCCTACCCTCATCCTACCATAGTGGGGTATAGGTGTATTTTTTCGTGCCCTGATATTTACCCACCAATTCTCCGTCTGTGTGGCCAATCAATCACCCATTTAGACATCGGAGCCCTAAAGTTCCGGGATTCACCCGTAGGTGGCTCTAGCGTCTAGTGCTTTGAAATCAAGGGTTAGAAATCAAGAATTCGGCTTGCCACACGCTTTCATATCCTAAGGGGTCCGTTTTCTTCTTGGTCTACTCTTTCTTCTCTTCAACATCACCCATCTTCATACCCATTTTAAGGCACTTTAACAAGTAACCGACGACAAAATGGCCCGCCGTCCCGCCCGTTGCTACCGGTACTGCAAGAACAAGGTGCGTTGTTCTGTTATTTCTCTCGAGACTATCGTCAAATTTTCACAGGTCGAAATTACGACATACCCAAGCATTTTAAAAAATATCGAAATCCATATAACATTGACCCCTCACGACGAGAGGTCAATATTACGATATTCGACAAAGTGTCATGGGTTGAGAATTCGACATGACAGTCATTCAAACAATATAGAGTAGAATACTGACATCATTTTTTTTTTTGTCTATAGCCGTACCCCAAGTCGCGCTTCAACCGTGGTGTCCCCGACCCCAAGATTCGCATCTTCGATCTGGGCCGCAAGCGTGCCAATGTCGACGACTTCCCTCTGTGCATTCATCTGGTCTCCAACGAGTATGAGCAGCTGAGTTCCGAGGCCCTTGAGGCCGCCCGCATTTGCGCCAACAAGTAAGTTATTCTCCCATAGGAATCGTCTACTTTGCCGATAAATCCGACACTGAAGAAGACCTCAAACGACTGTATCAAACAAAGGAACATGTAATATTAACACTTCAAATCAGGTACCTAGTCAAGACCGGTGGTAAGGAAAGCTTCCACCTTCGTGTCCGTGCTCACCCCTACCACGTTGTCCGTATCAACAAGATGTTGTCGTGCGCCGGTGCCGATCGTCTGCAGACTGGTATGCGTGGTGCCTGGGGCAAGCCCAACGGTACCGTTGCCCGTGTCAACATTGGCCAGATCATTCTGAGCGTCCGCACTCGTGACTCCAGTAAGTTATACCACCCGAAAGCTTGGAAGTATATACCAAAAAAACAGCTGCTAACACGAATATTTACAGACCGTGCTATTGCCCTGGAGGCTCTCCGCCGTTCGCAGTACAAGTTCCCCGGTCGCCAAAAGATCATTGTGTCCAAGAACTGGGGTTTCACCCCTCTCCGCCGCGAGGAGTACGTCGAGCGCAAGGAGGGTGGCCGTGTTAAGGTTGATGGTGCTTACGTCAAGTTCCTGGCCAACCACGGCAAGCTCGAGCACAACATGCGCGAGTTCCCCGGCGCTTTCGAGGCTTAAGTGCTTTGGGTTTCTAGTTTGCAATGAATGACAAAAAAAACAAAATTTACTACTCGGACAATGAATGAGGATTTTTAGTGTCCATGGAAGGCGTACACTACGTTCTTGGGAATTGACTTTCAATGAGATATCATGGTGCTGTTGCTTCCATTACGAACAAACGAACAAGTCATGAAGAAGATATCTATATGGATATATCGATGTGTACGCTCTAGTTCTGGGCAGAAGTCGTATATCGTCTTATCTAGTCTACGATGAAGCGGACCAGTCATCCTCTACATGTACGCACCGGAATCTTTAACTTTTTCCGTTTTTAGCGTGTTCATGTCGAGATCGCTTTGAAATACAAGATTATAAATCATTACAAATCAGACACAAATGTACCTCATAGTTGTGCTTTTAATAGATGTCTTAAAGAGCCACATAATTTCACGAGCACTTAAGCACCCTGCTATATAACCTTGATCTCATAATGAAGATAATCCCTGTCACGAGACCAAGACGAAACTCGGTCTACATGTAGGGTTTGATTAAGGGTTGTTATTTGCTGCTGTAACCCTTATGTTTTATACAAGTAACAAGCTAGCAATAACATGACACTTTCTTGGTAATTTATGCATGGGGAAAATTTAACTCGATAACTATATCATGAGAGAGAAATACTAAAGAATAATATGATACGTTATGTATCTATATACATACAGTGCTGTTATGCAATAAAACACTACCATGAATCGGATCATGGCAGCCCAACACAATCCGAGCCGACATCGCCGAGATCATCGGCTTAGTGAAGAAATCGTATGGAGAGATTGAATATGACAATTACAACTTAGGCAAGTAAGAAATCATGGGGAATGTCACATAGCCTATAAATATATAAGATAAACGTGGGACGTTATTCAACAGGTGACAAAGTGAGTTTATGGGGCTATTTATTCCCAACATTGGCACATTTGAATAGGTGAGAATGAAAAAGAATGTACTGATTCTAACATGTATCATATGTAATATGTATATGTAGATATGGGCTTACTGTGAGATGTAAGATTGATCAAACTTGTGCCCTCGAAGAAAAATCGGGAAGGTGAGCATTGGATAATGAAGTTACGGACAATAACCGAGCCTGGAACGAAGTCGCTTTGCTACTATTCGAACACGAATTACGAAGGGCGAGAACTAATGCGAGACGAGACAGGGCAGCACATAAAGTACGGCGATGAAGTTTAGAAACAAATGAAGGCCTGGTGAACACCTAGAAGGACTACGGAACAAACAAAGTTGAAGTCCAGACAGGGAAGACGAATTAAGGAATCTTTCCTTCGCAGTCGGCGAGTGAATGTGACATATTGACATCATTGAGCGTGATTGAGGAGAGGGGATGCTTTAGCTTGGTACTATCAAAACTACAAGATGAAAGGATGAAGATAAACAAAAGGAAGGGGATCGCATGTTTTAGCGTCAAAACCCGCTTCTAATGAACGCCTATATTAGTTGTCACAAGGTAAAAAGCTCGAAATCTAGGCCCCTTTGGAAGAGAGAAGAGAAGGAAAAAGAGTACAATTAGACCCAACAGAAGACCCAAAAAGATAACAATGAACCCCGCGCTCATAGATGCACTTTCATCACGAGTCTACCTGTGGTTGGATGGGATGGATTGGAAAGGAGAGTATTTTTTAAGTGCGATGACCGGCCAAAACATACATCTAACGAGAGAGAGAGGAGAGAAACATAGAGAGAAGGTATATAAAATATGTCCATCTGCATACATATGTTGTACCTTGTAGCGTTGTGCCGTGTTGAGAGAAAGCGGTCATGAGCAACGAAGCTCGTGGATATATTGTGTGATTCAATATGCTGTACATCTGTATATCATGCTAGTAACTGTATATTAATACATTATGTAGGTATGAATAGCTGAACTGCCGGAGCTGGGATAAGATGGTGTGGATTGAGTTGCCACGAGAAAAGATGAGACATGCAATACCATATAAACACAGATAACCTAGAGACAGTTGTGCATATACAGCTAACGGTACATAGTATAATTATATCTCAAGATCGGGCCATATTGCCTTTCCAGCCTCGCACCCCTCTTCTTACTATCTAGTTGCAGTTTGGCTGTGATGTAACTGCATGGTTGATCGTTGCAGATGGCTCGGTTCATATGTATATGAACAAATAAACAATGAAATACAATATATTATTTTGTGATTCTGTTGTTGTTGGGCCTTTCTTACAGTTCGACATTTGTGTACAAATGCTTATTCTGTAGCTTATGCTTTATTTTGACTCAGACAGTACATATTGGATTGGAACTTTACCTAGGAGATTTGGAGGGCCATTTTGTGACCCAACAAAAAAAACATCTCCAACAGTTCCACCAGAATCAAGGACAATATAATAAGCTCGATGAGATACAGAATTTATGAACGCGTTATCTTGTGATCTTAGTGTTTGCCACCTCCTCTAAGCATTAAATATTGCACAAAGATACGGTTGATCTAGCACGATAAAACGGCGGGTCCAAGCTGATACCGCCCTGTTCGCTAGTATGTACTGTGCCGTTAGCTCTGACGCACTAAAACGGTGCTAGACTGCTGAGACACCCACTGTAGCGCTGCAGTTATAGGTGTCAGAATAAGCTGTGTACACACTAGACCGCTAGATTAGAACTCCTTAGCTTGCCAGCAATTGCATTGTTTACCGTAAACTTCGTTGTCGTCGAGACAGACAAAACAGTGGTAAATACTCTGTATTTTTTTCTCTTAATCAATATACGACGTCAACCTGCACGTCAGCCCCCCGGATTTCGGCCGTTTGGGTGCAGAATTATTCTTTTTTTCTTCCCTCATGTTTGATGGATTCTTTGTCGGCGCATTTCTCCTCCTTCTTGATATCAACCGTCATTCCCCGATATCTTCCATTCCTGACAGACCGAGTCTTATTGTCTGTATATTATTCTTACGTCTCCCTTTTGCCGTGAAGCTTGCTGGCCAGTCTTCATCTTCTAGCCATCGTCAGCACTTCAGCACCTGAACAGCCCTGTATCCCGAGAGGAAACATAGGTTTCGAGCACGAAAACACTTAAAACCAGCTCGTCCAGTATGGCGTTTCAAACTCGCGCGTCTCAACGCGTGGTGACAGCCACCGAGAATCAACACCAGCATCACCAACGCACTACATCAGCCTCTGCCCTTTCACAGACCGGCCACTCCTCTCGCCAGGGCGCGCAGACGCCACAGCCGACCGCCGAATCACAAACCTGGGTGCTCTTCCCACCAGCCTCTACAGCACCTACAAGCTCATCGTTCCTGACCCTCAACGATAGCGGGAACTCACCCTCAGATCTCGGCGCTAGCAGTCTTGTCCGTTCCGATCTGCGCCCCCACTCTATCGATCTTTCTGCGGCTGGCGGCCATACAAACGACTTCTATGAAGAGGATGAAGACGATGACGACGATGCAGAGCTCGATATCCTGGATAGCCACTTGGCAGATTTCCGAACCCTTCCTAGCATCACGACGCCAATCTCCCATACCGTTTTGCCAGGCCATGACGGCCTAGGGTCTTTCCGCTTGCCAGACCACAATGCTAATCTTCAATTACAAGAGCAATTGTATGCCTTTGAGCAGTTCAACCCGAACCATATTAACGCCAACATTCCAGAACAGATCGAACTAGACCCCGAAGAGCTTGAGGCGGCTGAGCGTCGTGCGCGTATCGAGGCATGGAGGCTAGAACACAGCCGAGTTCTTCTAGAAGAGATACATAAAGAAACTCGTCGCAAGCGTCGCCTCTCACAAGCATCATCGGCTATGGGAAAAAGACCTGTCATATCTGCACCTGTTCAATCAAAAGATGCCGAAGAACCTTCATTCGAAGCTGCAACTAGTTCTGAGATTCCTGCAGCTGGTGTATCTGCCCATACAGAAGAAGTTGACAAGATGGAGTGGCACGATGATTCTTTGGCCGACAAAGCCAGAGACGAAGAAGACGATGAACCCAAGGGTTTGCTTGACCGTATAACCCACAAAGTGATAAGGGATATGCTTGATCTAGACGACCACACGCTGGCTATTCTCTTTGGCGAGACCTATGTTGGCGAAGAGGATGCCCAGGCTACACCGCGCGCCTCATCACCAACTGGTGATGCTGCTGCTACCAAGGAAGATTCTTCATGGCAACTCCGTGTCATTGAAGGCGTTGCACGTGAGCTTGGAATCTTTGTGAACTCTATGTCTCCTCACCCGCATCCTGGGGGCTTTTCCACCTACAACAAGGTCCAACAAGAACCCATATCATATGCCGGCCTCGATGCAATACCCGAGTCGTCTCCTTCGACCCCTAAGCGACTTTCTCTGTTTGAGTCATTATCTCAGTCTGCCTTGCAATTTAAACCATCTTTTGCTCTTTTGCAGTCCATGAACTTTGACTCAACCAGGCCGGTGGAAGAGCAGAAGCCCGGACCACAGCTAGCGACTCAACCTCAAAGTTTTTCAGCATTACAGCCCCAGTCCCTACTACCGACTCAGCAGACGATGCCAGCACGAACAGAGAGATTCACCCAGGACGAATGGGAAAAAGATCTTGACATCAAGCTAGTCTTCAGATATCTACGGTCTCGCTTCGTCCCCGGTTCAACATCTGCCCCTGGCTCATCTAGTGCTGGACCTTCCAATACCAGTTCTATGGATGCCACCGCCTACGCTAATAATAGCAATATTAACAATACCAATCATGCTCCTAAGACCAACAGCCCCCTGGACTCGGCTGCTAAGGCTGCCCGTATCCGGCAACATCACCCCCTGATCGGCGGGCGTATCCCGGTCGACCGACGGGCGTTCAAGGCTGTGGTGCCAGGCTCACCCGTGGCCCTGCGTCATGGTTCCAACTGTAGCCAAAGTACTCGTCGTTCGGCCAGACGTAGTAGTGCATCATCACGCAACTACTGGGATATTGGCGGCTCGATCGGTGCGGGCTCTGTCGTGGCTCCTGCGGCCGCCACCAATGGTCCGATGGGCAGTTGGGCGGAAGTGTAACATAGACTAACGACGTCTGTTTTATATACGTTTTTTCTTTTCTTTCTGTTCTAGCATCGATTGTACGCGGACACATGTGCTAGTGTATCCTTTTTCTTCTTCATCATTCCGTTTCTTGCCTTATCGTATCTACACATTGCTCACGCCATATAGCTTTTAAGCACCCGCTGCAGCATACCTCATCAACACTGTTTAGTGTTCTAAATTGCTATTTTTTGTATATGACGCCAGAGACTCGTCAAGACTTGAAAGTCTTTCATCCCACCACCGCTCGACTCAGATTTCATGTCGGTGCAGAAGATTGTTTCTTTGTTTTCATATTCCACTATCATGACATGTTTTGTTTTCTGTTTATCTTATTCTGCTAGTCTGTCATATATATAGACAAAATCTTCCGTAATACATACAGCACATTGCCAAGCGCTGCGGCTACTAATATCAGTGTTTTATAACCATAAATAATCCGATGTATTAATGAAGAGAGTCAATAAATAAACCAAAACTATAGCTGTAGTAATTATTAGTTCCTAGAAAACTCCAAATTGTGAGACAAACGATACGGTGCTCAAGGGCAATACTCGAAGCTCGGGCCAAGTCAACGTCAGTACTGATTCGCTGAACTTGACATTATAGAATCCCCTCCAACGACCAAGGAAAACAGTAGCGTGATAACTAAACAAGACAAAAACTTATTTACCGGAGAACCAGCCCTTTGCCTTTTTTGTGCTCTCGTCGACCTTGCGGTCAAAGTTATCGATCTTCTTGAGCGTCTCATGCTTTGCGTCGTCGACATAGTTGGAAGCATTTAACTTGACATCGTCAATCTGGGTCTGGGTCTGAGCTACGGCGCTATCGAGTTTGGCACCGGCCTGATCAAGTTTGGCGCCGGCTTGAGCGCCGAGCTGCTTCAGGTCTTTTTCAGCGGAAGAGGAGGCATGGCTGAAATCAGCTATATAAATGAAGAAAGGTTAGCTATTGGATGCTCCCTTGTTGAAGTTGTGGTCTGTTTCTTACCCTGTGCGCTGCGCTTGGCGGCGTTGATGTTACCGCCTGAGTTGTAGAGATAGTAGCTGACACCACCGACGGCGGCGGCACCGAGAATGAGAGGCATGCGGTTGGCCATTGTGAATATAGAGATGCGGCGTTTTTAAGATTATGTGATGGGTATGTAGAGAGAGAATAAGATGAAGAGAGGCAATATTGACCGTGAGACAAGATAAAAAATGATTCGTGTTTGTTTCTCAAGAGGGGCGAGCCGCTGATTTATATGTCATTTTTGCCATCGCCACGGGAAGAACTAAAAGGCTTGAATGGTGCTTTGAGTTTAAATCATCGGATTGGGGAGTGACCTGACGTAGAGGAGGGGAAAGTAGTACGGGGAACCTTTCTATTCTTTTTGCTAGCTACATTCTTCCTTCTTCTCGAAAGAGTGGCTAAACTTGAGAGCTTATTGCCAAATCGAGAAGCACTAGAAGTACAGGAAAAACGAAAAGGAAAGCTCATGTGTGAGGTCTGCTGGATGCGGGCATGACGCAGCAATGATGACTTATAAGAGCGGCAAGTCAAGGTAGGTTGAGTTGCGGCATGTACGGACAAGCAGCTATAGACTGTTCGTTATTTTCTTTGTAGCTAACTATATGCATATCCGGAGGGAGACTTGGGTTTTATTATCTTTTTTCTTTGTCCCTGGAATGCTGTAGTCCTGTTGAGTTGACGAAGGCGACAATACAAATCTAAGGGCTACTTGAATGGGATGCTTGTAGGGATGGGAAACTACCGAATGCCTTTGTGTTGGCGAGCTCACGCGGTCTGGAAATTGACAGCCATATTAACTATAATGTATGGTTAGAAATTGAGGCAATAATTGAGGTAGATTTTACTTTGCTACTAGTAAGATCTTGCGTTTTCCTGATGTACATGAAAATCAAATCCAAATCTAGATCACGTGATGTTGTCATGTTAGTTCATGCTGTTTTTAAGAACTGCGGATTGATTTTCAACAAACACGATACGCAATAGTAAATCGCCAATATCACTCGAGTTATTCGGCTATAAAATGCTTGATGTCCAATTTTGTAATTTGTTGTGATGTTCGGGTGGATGGTATGCATACTATGTAGTTATACTAGTACATTGTACATATAGGCCGCAGCTGAAAGGAAGGAACGATGGAAGGAAGGAACCGCTGCATAGTTGCTTCACAAAACGCAACTACTACGTACAAACTACGAGTCCGTTTTCAACAGCGAAAGACAAAATAGACAAGGACGCCTGAAGGAGAAAAAAAATAGAGATCAAATGTGCAATTGCAGTCTCTAGCTCTAGTCATAAAAAGCTTGCTTATTCTTTATTTTCCCCAGTGATCTCGAAACAGCGAGGCTGCTGCCTTGCCTATAATTTTAAGTGCATTGCTTACTAGCTTCTCGATTGTCTTTCACCATCTCTTGTTTTCATCTCTTTTGTTGCATTGGCGAGAGCCATTGCGACATGATATCATCGTTCAGTTTCCTCGTGACCCGTGTCTGATTTGAGACTGGCGAGCATCATTGTTTAGAGGCTGACGAGGATAGCTGAGACGTGTTTTAACCCTCATTTCGCTATCGAGATTATAGTTCTCTAGTACTGATATACAGATATAGCATAACACATAAATAACCGCTATTTTCATTGTTTTTGAGGCAGCTGTTTGCCATGCCACGCATCAAGTCATCACGCCGGGTGGCACCTCTACGCGATGTAGATTATGATCATGAGATCACACTTACAGACCATGAGCAGGCCGAGCATTCTCGTCCTGAGCTGGCCGATGTTTTAGAGCGCGCCGTTTTGGAGACTCACCAGACAGACGCTTCCCAGTCATCTTCCACTAGTATGTTGGCCTCGGACCTTGGGCCCATGTCTACTGATGTCACTGGCATTAGCGCAGCTACAGGAAATTCCACCGCCGGGGCATCAGCACTTTCACCAATGGATACCCGAAGAAGCGAGGCGAGAAAATATTCAAAACCGAGCATAACATCGGCACTACTAAGTATGGGGGGAACAGGTGCGGCACTTGGTGGGGGACATATGTTGCCAGTACCGTCGGCTGGGTCAACTTCAGGCCAGATCGTCATGTCGGTGCCAAACGATGGCGGTGCCGCTGTTGTTGCGGCCGCGAAAACACAGATTCGTGGAGTGTCACGGGTGTCTGTAGAAGGACGGCGATCACGAGCGAACAGTACAGGAAGAAGCACCCTTGCACACCAATCTTCCACCACACCAGGTCAGTTAAGATAAGCATGATACTTTCTAGGTCCGATAACTTTGTTCTATGTAGTTATTTCTAACACCATGCAGAAATTCAACAGCCTATAGTATACTCTGCACAAGCTCTTAGCGCAGTCCAGTCGCGACTAACACGAGGCTCTGTCGATCGTGAGTGGGTGATCGACGTTCTCTACGAAAACCAGAGGGGTTTATTTCTCTGTGGCATTCCACTATTCTCAGCTGAAGCGCTAGGAAATCTCGATCCACATAGCTGGACAAATACATATCACAAACCGAGTTTGACAGATCCCGATGAGACTCAGCTCCCCGATCCATCTTGGGAATGGGCATGGCCAGCATGGCGTGTGAACCACGACTCTTTGACTATAACCGACAGCGAGGGCTGGGAATATAGCTTCATGTTTTCCAACAAGTTCAGCTGGCATGGTCCAACATGGTATAGTTCGTTTGTCCGACGTCGTGCTTGGACACGCAAACGAGTACGTAAACAGCCCGGCATACCAGGACTTGTCATAGAGGCTCCCAACACCGGACTCGAACATATGGACCTTACTCGATCTAGACAATCAACAGATACATTCCGGCATGGACGCAGCCGACCGGGCAGCCCCTCGATGCAAAGTCCATCACGACTATCTAGAAATATAGGTAGTCGGAGTCCTTCTACTGCACGGCACAGCATGGCTGGGGCCTCACGTCTTTCTCGCATCGAACTGGGAATGGAAGATGGGCTGAATGATATTGAGATATATGACACACAAACACTGTTGAACATTCTACGAGTGCAGCGTGTCGACCGCGAGAAACATGAGGCAGTCGAAAACTATCTCAAAAATGCACGCGAGGACCTACAGCATCTATGTGACGAGATCCACGAGATCATGAATGTCTTCCTGTTCCAAAACTCACGGCGCCAGGTCCTCATGCAAATCGCGCAGGCATGCGAGGATACAGAGAAAAAGCTTCAGAATATCAACTTGGATGCCTCACAATGCTATGAACGGACACGGAGCGAGAAGCGTTTGCAGTATCTCAAAGAAGCCAAGATACACGCCGAAGAGGAGGTGCGTAAACTGGCGTATTGGAGCGATGTACGGAGTCTAGGTAATAGATTGGGCGATACTGAAGTCATGGCTCGTAAGGCGGAAGACGAAGTCTGCGATGTTCCAGGTCTTATTAGTAGTGACGAAGAGGATGGCAACGGCGTTAGTGACAAAGAAGACGGACAAGATAAAAGCAAGGTTCAAGTGTCAAAGGTACAAAACGAACAAGGAGACTAAGGACATCGAGCATAATATAAATCTATCAATCAATAGCATAGTCCATGGGCGAGTCGGAATTTTTTTCATGACAACGAGACTATATTCACAAATATCAATCACAACACTATGAATTTAACTAAAATTGCTGGTAACCTACTCTGAAACTACTTCCACTTCTACCTGACAGATTCTTGCGTTATGTCCTGTCTATCCACACATCCACATCGTCTTTGCGGTGTTTCGGACCTGCGCGGATGACCACCACTTTGATGGCTTTCGCCTTCTGACTGCATATTTACTTCAGTCCGATCCTGTAAAGTCTGCCCATCATCTATACTGAGGTTTCCACCGTCATGCAATCGTCTGTTTGTTTTGCGTCGACGCCGGCTAAGTGTCTCATTCATCTGTCGAAGCATCTGCATTTCTGACTTCATCAAGACCATCTGATGCATGAGTCCCAGAGACTCCTTCAAAATCTGGTCCATAGCTCGGGTTGCCGTTTCACAAAGTTGGAGGCCCACGGGAGGCCCGCCGTGATCAGAGAGTAGTCTATTCGCCATATCTTCCACGTCACGGAGACAGGGCGGGCATGACCGAGAGCCCAGGTTTAGAACATACTGGACTATAGTCTCCTCTTCTAGATCGGTCAACTTCCGTGATTTGGGAATGATGTCGAGTCGTGACTGGCGGCCATGCACTCTGTCACTCAGTGTTTGTAAATTTTAGAAAGACGGCGCACGTTGCTAGCTGGTTCTCTTTCCAAAGCTTGAAGAGCTAAGGTGATTCGATTTCCTCTATCCCCATAAGTTTCTTCCATTGTTGTTGATTGTTGTGGTCGCATGATCATGAAAAAAGTTTCCGACTCCCTTGTATTTCCGACTCGTTTATGACTACGTTAACACAAGTTAGAACCTACACAAAAGTATGTGTAGTAATTGAATTAAAAAAAAAAAAGAATGTTCAGTATGACATACAAACCCCAGTTGGGACATAAACCCTTATCCTTGAGTTGATAAGTACAGGGTTAGGTCATTTTCTATGGTTATCCTAGCATGTGAGTGGCCCACCACCAAAGCATCTCATCCCACCATGAATTTAATTTGGCGATAGATGATCTTAGTGTGGGATCGACATCGTCGAAGGGTCTCTAATGAGTAATTGTGAGACGCCTCAAAGATCCGACTGAGTTTTTGGATGCCGCAATTGCGAATTGACGACGCAACCAGGCCTACGCCGGCAACGATACGAACGACGGCAATATTGGCGCTGCTTGTTTCCATCATCTTCTACCATATTCTCGACCTCAAGCCGTCCTTTCATATCTTAGACGAACCGTCCGTATGGCACTCGCGATCCGGTGGAGATCTTTGCCGAGACTCCTTTCCAGTACGACTCCATCAGCATCATCACCAACAGCACCACCAACATCCTCGACTGTACCCTCTGTTTGCCTTGGCCGGCCCTCCTCACAGCGACGGCAGCTGAGCGCAGTACCTTGTAGGCGAGGCAGAGGAAAACCGAGTACCAGCAGCAGTAGCAGCAAAGACGATGAGCCGATGATCATAAGCAACAATGAGTACGTAGAGCGACGCAAGCCCCGGCCTTTGCCGGCAGTGTCTCGAGACGATGCAGCGGCAACGCAGAACATAGAAAACGCAGCAATCGACTTAGTACTATCTCGAAATGAACTGGCCGAGATGGCCTCGCTATCGCCGCAGCAGTCGGTAGTTGTGCGACCACATATAGAGTACCCAGACAGGGGATCGACGAAGGCTTCGTACTACATGCACCGCAAGAGCGTGGGCACTCAGTTATTCCACCAGATGCAGCGATCCAAGTTCACGCCGACAGCCAGAGCCGGCGTTGTTGACTGGCGCGATATCGTGTCGTCGATGGTGGCATTGACGCCGGTACGCACAGAGTGGAAGAGCGATATGGTGCGCGTGATGGTATGCCAAGAGCTACTCAACGAGCTGATCAACGGCGTCGACGGCTGTATCTGGGAGATCTACAATCGCATAGGCTGTACGATAGACATTTATCCGCACCGCCCGGACGAAGGACGGGCCTCTGTCGATGCTGGCTACGTGGTGCTCTCGGGCGACAGCAACGCCGTACGTTTGGCCATGGCCGAGTTGCGCATGTTGGCTCGCGGCCTCAACATCGCCATGGGCCAGGCTATGCGGCCGCTGTCGGTCGACGAATCAACGCGGCTCGTGTTGTCCATCGACGGTCGTTTCACCACGGCCTACGGCGAGCGGCCACCGTTTCTGGCATCGTTGCAGGGTCGCCGCGAGGCATCTTCGTTCTTCGAGCAGGAGGTGACGCCACCCGAGACCTGGACGCGGCAGAGCCTGCTGGTCTATATCAGCAATTTAGCCCATGCCCACCTATCACACAATAACACCTTCAAGACATACAAGTCGCCGCTAAACCGTGACCAGGCGCGGCTTAATCTCATGTTCAAGACGCTGGGCTCAGAAGAGGCGCGCCAATCGCTATCATTGGCTGCCTACAAGCGTGCTATCTACTGTGCGCTGCTATCTGGGCCGGGCAAGCGGCCATTTATGCGTGACCTGCTGGCTCAGATCATCCATAATGGACTGGTGCCTGACACAGACATCTTCAACCTGTTCTTAGAGGAGGCTAGCAAGGAGCATGATCTGCGCAAGTTCCGCTCGATTCTCAAGATCATGAAGGAGTACGGCTGTGCGCCAACTGTCTACTCATGGTTTCTGATGCTTCGCTTAGTGCAGCACGAAGAGACCAAGCGTTACATCATCAGCCGCATGCATTCTGTTGGTCTGTTGTATGATTCGCGCGCGTTGAGGCTCATTGCCCGTGATATGGTGTGGTTCGATGCCCATAGAGCCATGCAGGATATGGATATGTACAACGAAAAGACGACAACGGAGTTTATACAGCAGGAACTACCGGACGATATGGATCCCATGGCCCAGCTCAATATAGAAGAAGTAGAGAATGCCGAGAACGAGCGGGAAGATAAAGCCGAGGCAACACAAGAAACAGGCGAACCCACAGATGCCTTGGACACCACAAAATCTCCAAAAACTACTGTCGTCGAGCCTGACACTATACCTCAACGCCCTGGTAGCGCTGTCGTGATCCCCGACGTCGACTCTCTCGCCCGCATCATGATGAAAAACAAACCTGTGAGCCCTGCCGCCACTACCCCGACAACACGAAACACGCTTCGAACACCCGAGTTCCTAGAGCACCTAAAGCGACTCTACGGGCCCAACTGGGCCTCTGCCACGGCCATAAGGCAGATCGTGTGCGTCTTCTCCCTATTCAACCGTTTCCGTGCCGTCAACACCTTCATAACCGCATTACCACCAGCCTTCCGCCGCGACCTCTACATGTACCGCATCATCATGTGTCGTGCGCGTTCTCTGCGGATCTGGAAGCCCATGGTGCAAGTGTTGCATCAGATGTCACAGAACCGCGTTGCCCTCGACGACGTCATCTACACCCAAATGTACAAACTAGCACGCACTCTACGTCGTCCGAACTGTCAGGCCGTGGTTTGGCTCTATGCCTGTATCATGGACCGCACCTCGTGGGCTATGCGACTGACTAGTATCTTCGAGATGCGCTATCCCGGCACCCGCATGAGTACCGAGTGGAGGCCATTGTATAGTCGGCTATGGTACGTCGTGCCGGAGCTAATACCGCTAGAATTCCGCGCTATGTACACAAAGATGTGTGACGAACAAAGTCGCATATCCAAACCCGAGTCTCCGGCATCTACGGACCAAGACGAATCATTCGACTCTGAGAATGCAAAATCGTCTACTGAAACCGGCAAACTTACCGATCATCGTCGTGCCGCCATACTAGTCGAGCTTTTCCGCAACCAACTACAACGTATCCCCTTACAAAACAACGAAAAACGACTTTTACCTTCTGTCTCGCTCATATCATTACTCAAAGAAGCTCTCGAATGGGACGAGAAACTTGCGCTAAGTACAGACCGTGAAGACGTGCGTTCTGCACTTCAACGGGATTATCCTTCCGGTTGGCCTGCAATGGAAGTCCCCCTACGGCCTGAAGGCTCGACTCGCCGTATCATGACGCTACGTATTCCCGTCGTCAAATATATCGTACGTCGTGATGTTGCTATGAGTAAATTTCAAGGGAGCTTGCCACAGGACTTTCCTAGAAATTATTCTGAGTCATGACATGATCAGCACGGACAAGATGAAGACCCTTGTTTGTAGTCTTTAGATATAAGTAAATGAAAAAGAAAGGAGAGGGAAGAGGAGAGAAGGCTTGGGAAGCCAGAGTTTTGTATATCATCTTATTTTTTTTGTTTAAAATGTAACAATAGTGTCAAGCATTAATCATGCATATACATGTGCCTATATCAAAAGATACAAAATTTGATTACGCACATTTTTTCTTTTCTTTTTCGTAACCTTTGTTATGAGACAAGACTTAACTGTACAACTACTCTTATTATTTTCACGTAGATTTCATAGTGATGCAAATGTCACAGGCAAACACAAATATAGTATGGAAGCAGTGGCGGTATCAAACAATTCCATTGCAATCATTTCAAGACAAGAACAGGAACCCCTTGGTTGGAGTTAAAAAATTTCACCAGTACGCCCTCCACGTCAGTTCAGCCCTTTGCCATCAATCTATCCCGGCCACTCCCCACTAGCCTCCTTTTCCGGATCATACCACCCTCAGACTATTGATAGGACAATAATGCCGTCTTCATGATCAAAAGGAAGCCTGTGTCAAGACATTTAGACACCTTCATCATCCTCTCCCCATTGTTGCTGACCAAGCTGTAATGCTCTGTCCACCCTTATGTTGGATGAACACAGAGCAAAACAGACAAACCGACCCAGTCACTCCCATATGGAAAGTTTTATGTCTGAAAAAGGCCATGCTAATATATATCTGCTTATAGAAGCAACAACTCCACCACCTCCACCACCATCACACAGGCCGTCCGTCCCTTTATACCGACCGCACTGCACCCTTCGAGGAAAAGCATAGGGGTGACCTATGCCGCTGGAGAATAGATATGAATAAAACTTAACCCTCCCCCATACGGCAGCGAAGATGAGCGATGGCAACACACATTTACGTGGCTGTGTGTTACTTCTTCTCCTCACTAGAGGCAGCTTAAGCGGTAGATATACTCTTAGACTTGGTATCGGCACTGTTCTCTGTTGAGCTAGCTGCCACCTCGCCCTGCTTGGGTACCTGGCTCTGTAGGTCATTCTCCTCCTCGGCGTTGGTGTTATCAAACATCTCAGCATCCTCGCCTTCGGCTGGTAGGTGGGTCTCGCTGCCGTCGCCTAGGAAGATAATTCTGCCTGGGTAGTTGGCTAGACCGCGGGGTCCTCTCTTCTCGCTATCGTAGCCGTTATCAATGTCGTCATGGGCGTGGTGCATGCCAGGTCCCCGGAACTCGGCTGTGCGATCGCAACACGGTATTAGTATTCGCCCGTAGCCTCGGAAGCTTGAGCTCCAGACAAGGGTTGTGAATTAAACTTACCGTACTCCGGAGGAGCACAAGGACCATCACCAGCGGCAACTCTCCGGCCAATCTCTTCATACCACTCCTGCTTAGTCTTGCCGTTAAGGATACCGACGATAGCCATGGTCATGTTGTCGCAGCCGACACCGCCGGTCTCTGAGTTGGAAGCCAGACAGTTGTCCATCATGTTTTCGCAGATCTTGTCCAAATCCTGCCCAGCTGCGATACCACGACGCGCAAACTCAACAACAGCTTGAGAAGACTGGCAATCCCAGATACCTAGTGGGCAAGCAATTCATGTTAGCAACTAATATGAGTGACGACTGAGAGGGATACTTTACTTACCATCGCAAGCAATAACTAGGAACTCGTCGTCATCTGTGAACTCGTGCACCTTGATTTCCGGGAATGCAGTCACTATTTGGTTCTCGGGGGGCAGATCGGCGCTCTTCTTAAATTCGAAATCACCAATGGCACGGGACAGAGCCAGGTTGCCATTGACACGGCCAAAATCAACAAAGCCGCCAGCAGCAGTGATACGGGCCTTCTCAGTCTCCAGTGTAGGTTTGTGGTCGAAGGACATAGGCTTGGCGCGACCCTTGATGCCTAGAACACCACGTGAGTCACCAGCATTGGCCTAGAAAGAAACAAGGTCAGTGGTCCAATCTTGAAACATAAAATATACGCTACAATGTATAGCGTTTTGAAATAAGCTTAGAACGTACAACGTAGAGTTTGTTACCGACGACTAAGCCTACACAGGCAGTGCAACCAGAAACCTCATTTTCGTACTTAGGGTCTGCAGGTAATAACTATTAGTATCGAGAAATTCTTTGTGATGTATGCCAGATACTGTGGAATAAAAATTTACCGTTGAGGATAGCCCTGTCAGTAGCAAGGAAACTGTCCTGTAGCGCCTTGCTAAAATCGCCCTGCTTGAAAGCATCTTGCTTCACTAGAATCTCGTGAATGCGATTACCCGCGAACTGAGCGACACGGTCACCGCCGTGGCCATCGAACACACCGAATAGAGACATTTGACCCTCAGCAGCGTTGGTCTCCTTGGTATCGGCAAGCAGATCCAACATGGTGATATGAGCATCCTCCATGCTGATACGCCAGCCCTGCATGGCAGAGACACCATAGAACAGCTTAGAGTCCTCACCCTTCTCTGACGTCTATAAGATTGCTAATTATTAGCAAGTACATTATACAAAGTTGTTTCTGTAGCCAAAGGCTCCGATGACAGTAGTTCATGTGCAACCCAAAGGTCTTGGTTGCTTGCTTGACACACTCTGCTAAGAATATCATGCGTATTCGGGTTTGCGAAGCCACAATTGTCTCAGGAAATTGTTGAGCTATTGCCATAGTTATTGTAATACGTCATAGCGGAGGGTTGTCGAGCCGGCCGGGGTCAGGAAACACACGCAACCGCTGGTTCCTAGCCCTAGGAAGAAAAAAAAGCTGGCGCGCAAGAATTAGAGGCGCCATTAGACCAATAATGTAGGCGATAAAACACAATGATAATTGTGGCTCGGCAATATAATTGAAATTGATGGCGGAAGAGAATGCTTATGGCTATTCAGAAAAGTTGGCCATAATTGGTGGTGTTGAGTCGATATAACAATTGAGTGAGGGAGGGGCAGCAATTTCGAACTATGGAAGTGGCGAAGAAGGCAGCATTGGGCTGCGGAGGACCATAGTTTGAGCCTAGCAGATATAGTCATAGAAGACCCGAAGCAAGAGTAGACAGAGAGCAATCAAGACCTAGAGTAGTGAAGAATGATGAACAGCGGGTATAGAACCCAGAGTAAAGCCCTGAGAAGACCCCATCAGGCTTCAATGAACACGGTGATGATTTTGACAGGCGCATAGATGCTACTCCTGAGCCAAGTCGAGGGCTGGAAGAAAGCATGGGGAGGCTTACCTTGTCGACGACAGGCTCGGAAAGAGTCTGACCCATAATGATATATATATATATGATCGCGGAAGCGACTAAAATGAGGTATGTAGAGGTAGATGTGCGATTGGGAGGAGGGAGAAGATTTGGAGATGTAGAGAAAACGGAGTGGGTCGAGCTGTGGTAGAAGTTCGATAGTAGACAAGTGGTTGCAGAAGCAGACAATCGTTATCGGTTCTAGATAGCATCAAAGGACAGTTAGAAAGGGTCTAGGACAAGGGACGAGAAAGACTCGAACTCGAGAGTAGAGGCGGCAGTACGGCAACGACAACGGAAGGCTTATTGGTGCGAAGCCGACTTGTAGAGTAGTGATAGGCTTGGCTTGGGGGTTGAGGTGTTTGAGTGGGAGAAAAATAAGGAATAAGGATAGGATGATAGCAGCAGGCGTTGGCGACAGAGCCGTGAAAGGGAGATGAAAAAAAAAGGACCACCAGAAGTGCTGCTAGCTAGGCTAGCTGGGCTGCTTCTGGACAAGAGAGATAATGTGTAGCGTCGGCAGGACGGAGTCGAATGCAAGGTCGAGAATCGCGGGGTTCTTCTTCCCTGAATGGAACATTCATTGTACATACATTGAAAATAATGCAGATGTGTGCAGCAAAACTATGCAGCAGGGTTTTTTTTCTGTTTGGGCCGTTGGGCGTAACACGGTATAGGCAGAACTATATTACAATAGAAAAAAAAAGCAAGATGGGCAGCGGAAGAGGAAGAGAAAATTGAAAGAAAAAAAAAGCAAATAATGGGACAGATGTCTTCAATGTTAGCGCTACTAACAACGCAGCAATGTTGAAGAATAAAATGTGAGAGGGAACGAAGGAACCCCATAATCAGGAGAAGGGAAATGGGACTGTCAGAACTCCACTTCACGTCGTTCTATAAATTAGTGAGCGGACGGTTAGCTGAGGAGTTGACATTGTCCAGTATCTCAGTAAAGTTGCTGATTTGTGTGATATAGAAGGTGGGGGATCTTGTGCAAGCTGTATCTGCATGGCGCGGCATGAAATAAAGTTCAAACAGGGCCTAAGACAACGGACCTAAGCACTATAGCTATAGTGTTTGGTGACCCCTAGAGCCCACCTTGGATCAATTAACAGTCGACGAACACTGGCCAAGTCGAGTTACAGGCGAGCCCACGCACGAGCAAGCAAAATCTTAACAATCATCAAAGGTTGTTTCCAAGTTGTTCAAGATAATGGCAGACAAAGCCGCCGAACCAGGAACACAAGATCGAAGCCTATTGTCATGCTGAAGCCCAAAGCGGCTGGTCTACTCAAAGCGATGCGGTGCCTGGCCGGAACCAGGAGAAACAAAAGCTCAGGCGTTGAAGCTCAGCTAGGCCAGGCAAGGAAAGACAAGGCATGGAAGCAATTGTATTGCTTGTATTGCGAGATGGGATGAGACGAGGCTTTGTGAGGCTGATGATGGGATGGGCCTTGGATCAAACGGATAAGAGCTTACTAGTATAGTATAGTTTGTAGTGCAGTTGATCAAGCTAGAGTCTTGGCTAGCCAGCGACGCATTAGCGAAACTAAATTCTTTTTGTGTCTTTTCTGTGTAGGCGATGGATAATTTACCACTGCGTGCTGTTTTGAGATGTTTATGCATTGAATCACAGCGACATCTCTCCTCCACACATTTTAACACATAGAAGTCACTACAGAATCCAATATAGTAGCCACGTCTTTCTATCTGTCTTATCGCTATCTATTCGATCAAAATTTTCACTGCCATCAACAGATGGCAATTGCTTCGAGGCCATCGCCAACAACTCCAATTAGTTAAACAGTGAGGCATTCACAGTGCGCCAATTGCGGGGGCGGGGAAAGCACACTCTGAAGTGACATGTCCCAAAATTTTAGCTTCCCACGGCCCTTCGACTGCACAAGATGGATATGCGTTTGCACAGTGCCAACGCATGATCATCAACGTACGTACTGTTCCACAAAATGTACACTGTGTTTGAATTGCAATTGTGCATTGATAAATCTCTTGTCAGCTTTTCGATGACTGGAGGCGATATCACAAAACACTAGCTATCATAATCTAGCCAGCATGGGCTTAGGGCTTTGGCCACATTCCGTGATGACATAGCTTTTAGGTGCGTTGATATAGTATTCGAAGCCTAGTTAGGCCATCACTAATGGACAAAGACAGATAGAACAAGCCGGCGGCCAGTCAACCCCATCCAACAACCCATCTAGCCATCTTGGCCAGCCAACCAGGCCAGCCATCTAGCCATCCATGTCATCCTAGCCAAGGGAGTGTTGCAGGCGTTCTTTTCTTCGCTGGCCCGCCTGTGCGAAATATCAAATAAACGACATCATAACATGAAGTCCTAACCGGCAGGCTGTAGTAAGCTAATCAGAGCTACGCGACTGCAAGGTCGCGTGTCATTGAGTAGCCCAGTTTAGCCTGGCTATCGAGTTGGTTTCTGCTGCCGCTCTGGTTGGATTGGAGCATTATAGTTGGGCCACTCTAGTTGGAGAGCTAACAACATTGGCATATATTCGTAGGATGTTTGCTCGTCCAAGAACCCTAGGATTAAGTAATGCTCGCGACTGTTGCCCATTGATATAATATCGTAACGTCCTCCTCAACGACTTACGCTAACACATATATGATACTAAGCAACACAGCTTCTCAATCACCTCACTCGATCGTTCTTATGTCTGTGCCCCCCTTGTCCCGCAGTCTAGTTTTTTTTTCCTGCAGATCCCCGCCCCCTCCCATCTGCAACGTCGTCTGCTTTTTGCAGAGCAGCAGCAGAGAAAAAACACAGAAATAGTGACATCTCCGGTGTAGCTCCTGTAAAAGTCAATGATAATATAGGCCAAGCGGGATGCTATCAGAATGCCAATTCTTGTGCCACTTCAGCGGATGCCAATGCTATCTCATAGTTCGCCAGATCGTCAGCTACATTTCTATGCCTTCCTAGATCAAAGGCCAGCGTAGCTCAACAGTTACGCCCCGAAACTACGTATCAATGGGTGTCTTTCCTGCTTAACGTTGTACTGGAAAATAGAGGGGCCAATGATGGTGGGCAGCCAAGCAGCATCACCACCAACGCCAGCCGAAATAGTAGCGCCTCTCAAGCAGACACATTATGGATATAACAAACCCAATAAGCCCGCCGTTACTGCACAGTCCATGTTTTTGTGCATATACACGCATATATGCACATGCAAATACCACCACACATCCTCCCTGTGAGTAAACATTACATTGTATGCATCACATTGTATTGTATTTGTTCGCTAGGATGGCGACATGCAGTCGGCTGGAGTCTACACTTCCGCGTAACAAAACCGGAGATCATCCGCCCGCTATCTATCTATACAACTACCCAAACGGTGCATCTGGTGATGTAGTGCGTACGATATGGGTCATCACAGAAGCGTAGCCTGGTCTAGATGCAACAGCATTCGCCATTGCTTTCTATAGCAGACCTTGCTATATCTCTACGCCTACAAAGGTAGCAAGCTGGGTCTATCTCCCAACTGTCAATAGTTCAATGGGATTTGTTGGTTCCGCCCACTCTAACTTTCAATGCTTGGTCAGACTTGGAACCCACCGTAGTAGGTGCGTTATGCTAATGTCACACGACAGGCATGCTACAGTGGCTGTGAAATAAGATAGATGCATCTAAGCGCCGAGGTGCACTTGGGCTCCGTAGAATTACATATCTACTTACTTGCCCGTTACTAGAGCACAACACAACAGGCCAAAGTACACAGCCTGGTTCTCCCGCAGTTGCCAAAGTGCTTTTTCCATTATCTACATACATACAATCAGACACTGGGCGCTCTTATTTGTAAAAAAGGAAAATAAGTTACATTACTTGGATGGACAGTAGAAAAAAGTACATATGAAAAATATTTCGTCCGGGTATCATGTCACAACCAACCATCGCCTAGCTGTAAAGACGCTACAGTCCCATCCCGCTTAAATGAACCCGGGCTCAGATCCCATAGAATCGACGGTACTCATGGATTGAAACTCTCGCGCCGTAGCAAATGAAGGCTTGGATGACCCTACGAAGTCTCCGAAATCAATATGCGGCAGTCTTAACGACGCGACTGAATGATCGGCCTCATAGCCAATCGGGATAGATTGCATAAATTCATCACTTACGCCAGATGTTGAAGTCCGTCTACTTGTTCCACTGCTCACCTTATAGCGGTTAGAGTTTAACCCTGAGCTGCTACTTCCTATGGCCCCAATGGCTGTGCGTCTGCGCTCCGAACCGCCACCACAGCCTCCATGTAGCGAGCTCTGCCTAGATGCCGATGAATACGGCCGTGAGTCTATAGACGCAACCGACCTTCCGTTACCCGAGCTCATGTTTCCCATGCCACCATAGAGATCACGGTATGGAATATCGAGGAACTCACGCGAAGCCGTTGACTTCCAGCTGCCCGACGACATGCCCACTTGGTTTTCTTTGCCTAGCATAGAGTCGAAGCTAGCGGTTGTTGCCTGCTTATGCTGATCACTCAATCGCGGGCCCAGCGAAACCCGCATGTTATTCAGGTTGCTGGCGCTCGAGCTGGGTACTAAGCCAGAGCCAGTGCGTGAGGAATACGCAGGCTGAGCAGCAGGGCTATTGCGGCGGCTAGATTTACGCGGAATCGAGAAATCAACTGGAGATGTCGTATATGAAAAGGACGGCCGACGCATAGACTGCATTGTCAGCGGTGGAGGCTCAACAACCGTTTGCGAGAGAGACGGTTTACGCGACATGGATAGCGGTGTTGGGGTAGCGTCGTCAGGATGTGGTGCGGTGTCAGGTCGGATCTGTACTAGCGGGGAAGGAGGATGTGAGGAACCCTCGGAGAGGAGGGGGGAAAGTCTGACAGGACGTGGTGGCGACGGGGTAGACATCTCACGGATGGACGGAAGAGCCTCAGAGCTAGGAATGTCTGGTAGAGACCTTTCCGAGTTGAAAAAGATACGCGGGAGCTCTTGCTCTTCTTCTACCTGTCGCCGGTCCTCGTCTTCCTCTTCTTCGCTGTCTTCTGGATGCCGCGCTTCCTCGTCGAGAATGTCAACCATACTCACATCACGGTTCATCTCTGAGTCCTCTGTGATCTCGGGAAACGGTCCCAGGTCAGGCAACGACGGCACCGTCAAGTCAGCGCCTCGGCGGTACGACATAGCAGGACCCTCGGTGTACCAGCTAGAGCGGTCAGCAGTTGAGCCAAGCTCACTCTGGAACGTCGTGTCGCGGCCTAAACGAGCACCCCGGGACAGATACGCTTTCTGTGGCGAGCGATGTGACGCAGCGGCAGCATCAATAGTGACCCAAGACTCACTGCGCCGTGGTCCATACTCGCTAAGAGTGCGTACCGTCCGGTTTCCAACAGTGTAGTCCCGTGCCATATCCGAATCAGAATACGCACTACGCAATCCCCCGGCGCCGGCACCACCAGCACCATTATTGTCAAGGGTCATCGACTGCTGGCCACTGCCATGGAAGGGGAAGTTGTTGATGTATTGATACTCTAGGTCGGTCGTTGGGCTGTGCTCGAACGAAGTTCGGGTCTCATCTCGCCGCAGATCGGGGGGGAGCGGACCAGTGATCTCCTCGACGTAGATAGTCTTAGGCCGTGGGTTGCGGCGGCGGCGATGCTTGAGGAGGCACATGACCATAGTCACCATGAGAAGGACGCATATGATTGGTAGGATGACTACCAAGGCGATCTGTCCTTTGGTCAACTTACTTGACTTCTTGGAGCTACCATTGTCGTCAGATGTTGAGATCTTGTCTGTGACATTGACCATGGCCTTGATGGTTTGCGTCACGCCCGTCAGCGTCTGTGAATTGGCCGTCACAGTTAGTTGAAACATGGACTCTTGCAGATCATTTGGTGGAGTTCCTATCAACTCCAGACCGTTGACTTGCAACCACGACTGATTACTATCAATGGTGATGGCGACATCAGACGCATTAGACACGTAGGGCGTGAAGTCAAAGTCGATAGCCTGGCCAGGCACTACTTCAATCACAGGTGAGGTTTCGGTAAACAAGGAGTCCACGAGGTTCATGACAACTTGTACACCCAGTGAATCGGACAGTGAATCTCGGAAGCTAATCAAGAACTTGGTTGACTGTGCATTTGAGGGCGGTGTTCCTGAGACTACCCAGGTTGATTCGTCGAAACTCATCCACGAAGGCATATTATCTGTCGAGACGCTGGTATCACCAATGGTCACTGGGCTTCCATCGAGCCGGATTTCGCTTTGCAGGTCGTTATAAGTCACCGAATTTCCCTTCGTGACATTAAGCACAATCAGAGGTTTCTCTGAAGTCAACTTCCGAGTGCCAACCATGATATTGAAGTCCATGGCGATGGCAGAGAAGCCTGGGACGTCTGACGCTACAAACTGAAGGCCAAAGACCTGCGGTGGGGACACCAATGATTCGAATGGCGGTGTTGTTCCCGAGAACATAAGCGTATCACTGTTGAAGCTGATCCAGGCTGGCATGGGACTGCCATCGCCCGATACGGCATTGTATGTCAAGTCCCCCAAAGCATATGAGAAGGTCGACGGGTCAAAGGAGAAGTTAAAGGCCGTCGAGGGATAGTATAGCAAAGACGACGGGGCTGAAAAGTCACCAAAGGCCGAGATTTGGTCCTCGAGCGGCTTCAGTAATGCAGGCTCCGGATTGCTAGAGACGACAATAGTCGAATTCATCTCTGCTTTGCCTTCGCTATCGGTGGCCACAATCAGCATGTCAAACCCAGTGGTGTTTCCACTCGATATAACGTCGTCAGGCGGTGTGCCGGTGATCTTTCGGGCATCACTATCTATGGAAACCCATGATGGTGCGTTGTTCAGCGAGTATGTCAGGTCCAACGCTGACGAGAACGTATTTGCGGAGAAGGTAAAGCTATATTCCTTGGACACGCGAGCTACAGGAGGAAGCTGTGAGTTGAAAGGAAACGAGGTGGTGGGCATTGCGGCTATCGATGAGGCGATGCCCAGGCCAGCGGTCAAACGATACGAGATTCGCATGGTTGGCGAGATATGTGTAAACTGGCTGTGTAGTCGTTTATACGCCAGGTAGGTTTAGTATATTAAACAATAAAGAATATTACGAACAAGGTTCGAAAGAAACCATTAACAAGAGATAAACATTAGACAATAACTAAATGAGAGTAAGAAGTAGAGAGAATAGGCGGAGAGTAGGTTCAAGGCCACCAGACCACACACAGAAAGAAACAAGATGGCGGAAGGAAAGTCAAGAGAGTAAACCCGCAATGGCATTAAGAGTATGGATGGTGGCCCATGATAAGGAAAGCCGAGATGTATTCACCAAGCTGTGCTCTTTGGATTGGACTTTGAGTCTCTGCAGAGGGTTCTATCGACGGGATCCCTTTGCCCAGGAATAACATCAGACGCTGGCTAGCAAAGCAAAGCAGAGCAGCCCAAGGCAAAGCAAAATAGATCACGAGCCGTCCGGCAGTATAATGATAGAGCTCATTCCAGTCACAGCAGTAGAAAAGCAGGCAGTGGCTCTCAAGGGAAAGTGGCTGATCAGGACACACAAACCAAAAACGAGTATAGAAATCTCGAGAACAAGCACCAAAATTGAACCATCTACTTATTGTCACCCCCTATATCAACGTTGCCTCCCAGACCGATAGTCCCGTGTGTAAGCTAGTTAAATATTGCAGGAAAGAAAGCAAACGTTGGACTCGCTAAGGCAGAAAAGATGGCCCCATCTCATAGCTAGCGCAAGTCAAGAATTCACAAGCATTCCACCGCCGGCAAGTCCATGATTCGCTAATGCGTAGAAAACTTTGGATGCTTAGATACTTTGGCCTAGAGTTAAGTTGGCTCGCCTTGTGCCTGAACGAGCGCGTCTAGTGTCTTGTTTCAATAGTGAGACCCGAAGGGAGACATCGGCATTGTGAACGATAGATAGTTCGGACTTTGCTTATAGTGAAGTCTTTGGACTCTTAGTCTGTCTATCTATAAAGGGCTGAAGATGTCGAATGACGGCTTCAAGAATGAAGGTGTTTGACCATCGGCACACCACACTATCGCTCTGTCTATGGGTTGATACTATCTAGCGTATATCGATACTAGGTCAACTAGCTGAACTACAAACAGATGGTTTTTCTCACTATTGTCTATAGAGTTTCTATATACTACTACTACTATAACGCCTCGATATTACATCTTGCTTCCTAGATGTAATACGTGAACAATTGTCAGTCAGCGTCGATATTCTCTCCCTAGTGTAGAATAATATTCGTAGCAGCTTGAAGATTAAAGGCGTAGTTAGATGGGGGACAACAACCCAAGGGTCGGAAACTAGGGCTATACTGAGTCCAATACAGCTAATACAGCTTCATGAGGATGCCCTTGCAACTTGTTAGCTGTAGTCAAAAAGACAATCATGACAATTAAACAGTGAGTAAGTAGCAATGAGGTTCAGTCTGTTCAAGGGTTTCAGTAGGGTTTACGATGGCGGTGGCACTAAAGCTTCACAATCTGATATTTCATCTGAGCAAAATCAGTATTTCGCGCAAACAACGAGCCCTTGAGATTTCACTAGGCTAAAAAATTGCTTGTTTGATTACATTTTGTTCCTTCACAAAACAGCCGAATTCTCGCTTTTTTGAGTAAGCAGCAACATAGTCCGAAGCTCGCCGAAGCAGCATAGCAAATCACCAAGACGTAACCCTCAATAACCCTAGATTTCATGATAAACGCATCAACTCTATTTTGTGCTGAACAGTGCCTTATAAAATTAGTAGCCAAGTGCACAATATAATAAAACAACCACCTACAAATACTTCACATCCATTTCATATTGGAAATAGGTCGTTTCTACTCTCAGTAGTCTGCCCTTGTTCTTCAACTGCTCTTTTGCTTGCTAGCTCCCTTTCTTCTTCTTTTTTTATGCTCCCTTTAGGCCAATTTATTGCTTTGGCTCTCATCCCTCTCGAAGAAAGCGCATCCATTCTAGTCGGAGAATTGCACGACCATATCCAATTCAGGGACTCCGTGTGGACCTACTGTGTAACAAGCTCACAGACTCTCTATTCATCGCCACCGACACTATCCTATCAAGCGTGCCTGAACTGCCCCTTGTAAAGCTCATAACCCTAACCCACCATCAAGAGGTTATCAGATAGATCACCAGGTCTACCATTAACTATCAAGCAGACCACTCAGCCATGGCCGCAATCGAAGTGTCCTCGGGACACGCCATCGGGGACCACCATGACCTACCCGAATGCCCTCGCTCCTCAACACCTGAGTTCTCGCCCTTCGATATGGACGTGGACTTTGTGCCACTACCAATATACAAACAGGCCGAGACGTTGAGCTTAGATCTTGCTGGCTTGCTGGAAGCCACTCCGCTGATACTTGGTGTCGACCCCGCTGGTGGCTGTGGAGGCGTAGCCTGGCCGGCCGGCGAGCTTCTCAGTAAGCATATGCTTCGGAATCATCGCGAGGAGCTGAAGACTGCGAGGATGTGAGTTTTTTTTTTGTGATACATCAAGTTCTTGGATGCTGTGGAACCCACACGCCAGCGTGATCACTCCTCTATTTCTTTCTACCATTTCTCATCTTTCTATTCGTCGTTGATATGTCCGGTTGAGTTAGAACTCCCGGTTCATCGTCTTCCTGTGTGCATAACCACCGACGGACTCTGTTAAGGTCGATAGCTTTCGTGTTCACTCACCGACAAGTTTCTCATTACTTCATCCCGCCTAATGGGCACTTTGAATCCTGTGTCCCTCGGTGTATGTTCTACATACTACTGTATATGCTGTGCCGTGGTTGCACCAAGTCTAACGCATGGGTTATATATCATATAATATATTAATCCATCCTATTATTGCTTCCCCATCCTGTCGGCGCCGCCATCTTCTTCAGAGCAAGACACTGCCGGGACTCTAATAGACAGCGCGAGCCTATTAACCAGAGAATATCTACTAATTAGAACAAAAACGTATAGACTGGAAATTGGTGCCGGAGGCGGCCTTGTCGGTCTTGCAGTTTCGGTAGGCACAGACCGTAGCCAGACAACTTCACCTATGGTGATAACTGACCAACTGGAAATGATGGACCTTTTGAATGCCAACATTGAGATAAATGGCCAACAAGACCAGGCTATAGGCCGGGTATTGAATTGGTAAGTGACATGCCCCTATACATTATATCTCAGCTTCATTCACCGCCCTTTTCCGGCATGTCACATATCGTTTACGGCGTCTATGAGTAAGCCCGGAAAGCCACGATTGTCCGGCCCCTTGCTAGATCGTTTCATCTTGACGCTTGCTGTCCCGATGACTACGTCAGCTGTATAGCAGACATGCCGTCGGTTTCCCCGACCTCCATCTTGTCTCCGGTGGCGGCACATGCAGCGTCAAGTTGATACATCCTTGCCCCCTCTTCTCCTAATCGGGCTTCCCTATTAGTCTATCGAAGAAAATGGTGATAGTTCAGCATCCATCTCTTCGGCTTTTCTCATGGCGTTTACAGGGCGCATATGCATGTGAATGCACATCTCCTATGCAGCATGCTGTCACATTCAACGTGGCCTATGTGAGAGCGAATGAGATATGGCACGCCCTATATGATACCAGCATAAGCATATTATCCAAAGACGGAACAAAAAACTCACCGTTGTATCTTACACCCCGAAAATAGGCCATATTTTTCATCTCCTAGTCTATCCCAGTCACCTCATGCAGTCTTTTCACAATGAGCATCTTACAACGTTTCATGACGAGATTTTCTAACCACCTCTTTGTCCACAATAGGGGCGAGCCGCTCAGCCAAGAGGTCGTCGATCTTAAGCCCAACGTGATCCTAGCCGCCGACTGTGTGTACTTTGAGCCTACTTTTCCGTTGTTGCTCGACACGTTACAGCACCTACTAGAGCTAAATCCTCAGGCCACAGTGTATTTTTGCTACCAGAAGCGCCGCCATGCGGATATCAGGTTCATTTCTAGAGCCACCAAGATGTTCAAAATGGAGCGCATACAGATGAATATGGATGACGTGAAGGCGGCAGGTCGCGGACACCGGTTTTTGTACACCATCAAAAGTAAAGCCATCCAAGTTTAGGTCGGGCTTCCATAGGTTGGTCCACGTTCACGGTGCAAGATATTCCAAGCTATTGTTAGTTTATGATAACTATACCTATTTGTACTTGCAGATCGGAAATACATAGTGTTATAGAGAGCAATATTCTGTCAGACCTTACAACTTTGTATTAGCACACAACAACGGGATCTTCAATAAAGGATCCCATTCGTACAACCGTTTAATTTCGAGTACATGCAACTCTACCAATTCCCGGAAACTCAAATAACATACGGGCATTCTTATTCTGTGTTACTATCCGGGACCAAACTTTCAACATTACCACATATATTTCCATATATATCCGAGTGAGTCATTATATCATACTTTTTGGCAGTAGGCATATATCACATGATGACATATATCTTAATCTCCGTTTGTTAAGCGAGTTTATTCTCGTATGATATTGTCCAAAGTAGTATGAATATATGTTTTTGCTTTTTCATGTCTTAGCTATACAGAGGCGAATATGAAGATGGAATATCCGGGTGTCATGAACTACATTCTGCCAGAGACGATATATGGCATGTACTGTGCCATTTAAACAGACATTATATCAGTAGCACATGTAAAACTGAGAAACAAAACTGAGCCGTCCTGGGTTCATTCTCCGGCTATTTATTCGAGAAGCCTGGCTATAATTATACAGAGTGAGGCGATAGTTGGTATTCTTCTTGGACACGACAAAGCCATGTACATATCTGTATCTATATTCAATGTGGCAAAACAGACAGTCTAGAAACTAGTAGACGCAAGGATACTTTTTCTATAGATCTTTTATTTTATAAAGCCCGTGTGGCAAAGGAAGTGCTTGAAATAGCCTTAGATATATGTATGTACACAGTAAAATACATGCTCATAACCCAGACCCTAACATTAATTCGTAACATCAACCTTCTCGCCCGAGATGTGAAAGAGTGAAATGATATGTAACACAGCGTTCTCACTGGTAACTATGCCGTTTTGAGTCGTAGAATGCAGGCCATTTATAGGCGTATCCAATCGGAGCTGAAGTATAAGGGTTGTTTGGCATGACCTCCTTCTCCGCAAGTAGGCTTTCGTTTTATTTGAGCAGATATTCTCTAGAGGAACGATCACGTTGAAGTGTGATGTTTTCGTTTTTTTAGAGTCTGTATATGTAAGCAGACCAATATAGTTGTTTGAAGACCCTGGAATGGCGGCTTATGGGCAACACAGGCTGAAGATGAAATTGGTAATCATGTATGTTCATTTGATATTTTGACTTGACCGCTATTAACCATAAACACACTTCATTGGCTGTCGATCTTGTAACATACATACATGTAAGATATGAGGCGTTATGCGGGGAAATACATTACATTGAAAAGAGTTGAAATTACTTTTGATCCCTTCCGTCCCGTCGATGAGGCTTCAAGGGTGATAATAGCTACCCTTGAGATATGTACAGATAGAGACATGTGGTTGTAAGGAATAAGAACACTGTGGATATACAGATAGAGACATATTTTCTAGCAGACAATGATGAAATGAGCTACTGGATGTAGAGCTTATTAGTATCCCGGCTTTGCAAGTGATATATCAAAAAGACAACTGGGGGATTCTATCGAATCGGCGACTTCTACTGGTAGAGACAAGAGTAAAGACAAGAGTAAAGGATAAACATGTCCCTGCATATTCCGGAACATGGCGTTTTTTCCAACTTGGTTTTTTCTTCTTTTTTTTCTTCAGTTTTGGATACTATCTGTAGATATCAATACGTTGTTTCTCCTCCCTCCCCCCTTACTGTGGAAGTCCGAAAGACGTGATTAGCCTTCTGTGATATCTAAGTCGTGAGTGAGAAATACAAACGCATGTAAGACTCAAGGCAAATCGGAGCTGGATAACCCCGAAGACCCGTTATTGTAACTTGTTTTTGAAATTTCATCAAGTCTAGAATTTGTGATTCTTTCGGCTTCTTCGTTTTTTTTCTACACCGACCTCATGACTTTACCTGCAAAAAAACCACCTTGCGAGTTTACTTATTATCTAAGCAGATATGTATAAGTACATGTACTATATGTATGGATACATATAGTAGGCCTTGGTATTGGAAAGTACAATATATTCACTTTCCTACAGGATAGCCAGAAAAAAGAAGTGAAAAATAACACCAAAAAACTCAAGCGGGCCGATCTGGATCTGCCTAGTTGGAACATCGCAGCTGAGGCATAGTGATAAGTCCACGCCCACCGCTAAGCTCTATACGCTCTATCAACTCAACGTAAGCCATAAATATCGAGGCTACATATTGAAGGAATCACTGGTGGCTACGTTAAGATATTTATGGGCCATCATCACATCCATAGGATAGGCAATAGACTTAGCCCATTTGCATGGTATAAAGAAGAGTTGGCTTGTGATACATTTCCTCGTTGGTTCGAAGACTCAGTTCCGGACAGAGTTAGATAGTTTCTCTCCGTCCTATAAAAAAGACGGAGATGCCACAAAAAAAGCCACCTGGTTATAGAGTGAGACAACTAATGGCGATATTTCTTCACGGAAGACCGGCGGGGTTTGTCTCTTCCTTTTTTCCGCTGCTATTTGCTATTAGGCTAGACGACTAAGAGGGATTATCCAAGTTGGCTTAAGCCCAGCAACGAGAGACCTGGAACACGTACACGTCGTCGGTTGATATGTGATCTGGATGAAAGAAGATCATGACCACTAGTTTGCGGTCTAGAACACACAGATAACCAGCAAACAATCTAACCGCAACTAGAATACACTGTAGATGTTGGTTTGCTCTCCTTTGGCCAAATTCAGCCACGTTGGAATATAAGAACGAGGCAAATGAACATGGCAATGTTGAAACACGGCGCTAGAACAAGAAAAATGCATTTTTTTTGCTCTCTCTATTTGTTATACCGTCGTTTTCTGTCTCCCTTTGGCCCAGCCAGCTCGGCTAGAGAGAAGCGGTGGGCAATTGGGATAATGTGATAGATATTGTGGTATTGTGCTTTACTGGCATATATTTGTAGCCTCACCAGTAGTCTCCGTAATATATCGAGGTGTTGGTCAAGGAACAAAAAAACGGTAGAGAGAAAAGAAAACTTCTGTGTGTAAGACCGATCTAATAGGCTTTGAAAATGTTACTATAGCCTGGGAATGGCTTGTACTGTGTACGACTCAAAGAGTCACTGTACTAAATAGCACAAAAGTCCGCTTGGAAGGACAAGAGTTGCAGAAGCAGGAACAGAAGCGCCCCTTGCAGGCTTTGTGATCCCTCCCTTCCAGAGTTTGTACCTTGTATTTTCCATCGTTGATTTTTTGCTCGTTATACTACATGTTTAGCCAACAGTATGCAGTACATGATGTGTATTGGGATACAGATATGTCTACTAAGACCATGTACGTACATCCATTTTTGACACGATGGAATACCTCAGCCCGTTAGGACAACCCGCTCGAGTAGCCAACAGGGATACATATTGTGCGGGAGGAGGTTGGAGGGATCTAAACTAACTGACCCGTCTGCAGAAAAACACTAGGTTTACCCATGTTTAGTTTGCGTTATATAAGTATGTACATGTAGTAGTAGCAGTTGTCTACGATGTACACTGTATATGTAAGAGAGAAGAAGAAGAGGAGACAGAGAAAGGACAGCAGATAGCAATTGGGAGCTGGAAAAAGCAACCGAGCAATCTATTAGCCACTTCAAATTTCGCAGTCTTCAAGAGAACCACTTAGAAGACGGGTTTTATAGTAAGACTTGGCCCAGGTGTTATGAGCTGATGTACCGGGAACATACGCCAAGTTCCAATAGTCATGTACGATTGGCTAGGTCTTGTTCGTGTTCGCGAGAGAAGCGTGTCAAGTATAGGCTACAGAAGGAAAAATCAGGAGACTAGGGTTGGTTTCCTAGGAAATGGAAGGGCTGGAGGAATTGTTTCGATGGCCGTTCATCGTAATTGAGGAAAAAATGACACAAGGTGCTCTAAAAGATGTCAGGGGAGAAGGGAATGATCCGAGTGTACAAAGTCAAGACTCGTAAGCTTTTTTGTTTGTTCAAGTCTCTTTGTTCGGCTTTGCTAGGGCGGCTTACTTTTTTGCCAGGCCAAATTACGACGCTATGATTGCTTCGACACTACCCAATTCATGGCGTTGGACCTCTAGCCGATGTTTGAGAATTACCATGGGTTAGAGGACTGGCTTTGGTAAGATGCCTTGAAAACGGCAAGTCGTAGCAGTCACTCTAGAAAGGTGCCCATTACACCGATATAGGGAAAGCGAAAACAACTACTGGCTGGCTGGCTGACTGACTGACTGACCGTAAACCCACAGAGCCAGCGATGATCATTGCGAGCCATCATTTAAGAGGAGAGGGTTAAGATGGCTCGTTGCTTGGGTGTCAAGGTTGCTGTCTTTGCCATTTCGTGTTTCTTGGCCTTATGACTGCTGCTATATGAAGATTGTTTTAATAGCTCTCAAATTGGTACCTTACTTGTACCGACAGAAAACCGAGAGCGGCAGATGTCCACATAATTACTCAACAGTGGTAGAAGAAAAAACCCTCAGGACTGAGAAAACCCAGTGACGAAAAGTTCGAAGCTACCATCGTTGCCTGAGTGGAATTGTAGACTGATCTATTGCCAACTCACATATCACATATCAGGACTGTGGATAGCATAGCAAAAAGAAGAAGAATAGAAAAACTCTGCTGCAGGAGAGGAAACTATTCACTCTTCCATCTTCTCTCCTATTGTCAGCGTTGGTTGGTGCGCTGGGCGGACAAACAAATCGGCAACAAAGGGCCGGGATCTCCTGATGTCAGATGCTCTACTTACAATCCACTAAGATCTGCTCGGTTTTTTTTTTGGTTCTTAATTGGACAAACTCTGGAGTTGAGACATGTTAACCTCTTTTTTCACCCTTCTTTTTGGCGCGAATGGTCCGACAGAAGGCGTGATGATGGACAAGAAAACGCCTAAGCGAACCGCGTAATGCTGCTTTTGTTGCCACTGATACTGTCGATATGCAAATAGCACACTTATTATACACTGTGTGATATGCATAGTGTAGCTGTACATATGTGGTATTGGTACATGTATTATATTGTAAGAGGAACAACGAAGCGGGTTGTGATTTTGTTCCCCGGGTGCCAAGAAAACGGGAATAGTGAGAGCAAGAGAAGGACATTTTGTGCTAGTGGGTAGTTAACTAGTCACTGAAAAAGACGGTAACGAAAACTCTGTTTGTCTAAATGTGCATGGCGGCTTTTTTCTTCCTTCTTTTTGGTAGCATTTTGTTGCCCAGGATGCAGGGGTTGCTTGACCGCAAAGGGCCAAACAACTCTCAACTCAGTAGAGGTTAAGCGTAAACGTAAAAAGAACGAGTAAAAAGAGGGGGAGGGAGTTGGATAGTGGATATGAATAGCTAGGTCTGATTCTTACTGGCAACAAAGTTGGTCTAAGTTGCTAAGCTTACAACCTGAAACCCGTTGGCGCTCAACTTTCAAAAAGAAAGTGATAGAAGAGAGGCCGGGGGCTTACTTTCAACCTCACAGCTCTGCTAGGGAGAATTGAGGCCAATGTTCTAGTTGCCCGTCTGCGCTGCCACAGCGAATATAGTTGTATGTGAACTCACTATTGGGTGATAGTTTCTTCTGCAGGCTAGCAGCTGCTATCGATACTATTTGATATGTATTGTCGAAAACCCATGCTAGTAGTGCAGCAGGCATTAATTGTGCCTCACTATGGAATTGGCACATTTCAAGTCAAGTATAGAAGGGAGGCTGGCGTAAAGGGAGGAGCAGCAAGTTGAGGTGTCGAGCATAAACAAGGCATTGTAAGGTTCTTCTATTTTTGCGTTGACGTTCGTGTTTAATTTGATAAAAGTTCCTGAGATGTTTGCACTAAATAAATCATGGTTGGTAGTCGCCTAGAAAAGTTAGCAAAAAAGCACGTCCAACAATCATGTAGATTTCCGGGATACAATACGAGGCAGAGATTCAATTGTTCTCACCTTGAAAGCCCGAGCTGAAGCCAATGCCATTGGGTTTAGGGAATACGCATCAAGCGAGATATTCGGATCGTCTAGTGTCAATTGAAGGCTGGGCTAGTTGAATGAGGGCTGGGGTTATGGCTTCCACTGACTAGGCAGATCTTGATCACAGAAGAAGCAGAGTCGTCCCTAGACAGGCCAATAGATCAGGGCAGGTACATGTAGTAAAACAGCCAGCAATAGAAATATGTTCCTAGAGGCTGTGCTACATATTATTAGGAAATATATGTGCTCCAGGGGCTGGTAGGGCCCAAGCAAGCCAACAGAACAGCACACATGGTAGTATACAACGGAACTATCAGCAGAAATAGCCCTGACAGAAAGGTCACCTTACAGGACTTTACAGGAATAGCCCAGAAGCTTCAGCCGGGCTTAAAGAGGGAGCCAAGGTTTGTTTCTTAATGGCCAATAGTTGAGAGTGATGGCAGTCGGGCTTGGCTTGACCAGCCCGTGTTAGTGATAACGCGTGGAAAAAAAGATGTGCTCCAACCAAGTCGCTTCGGTTACTTTATGGAGACAGCGAGTTCGGGTGACGATGTGGATATTGAAAGAGGCTGAATATGGTAAAAAAGGTGGCGTCGGTTTGAGAGAAGGCAAAGACAAGTTGACGAAGCCCTTTTACGTGGATGCATCTGTAGTTGGTTAGTCAGCGGCTCCACCGGCCACTAAACAAGAGTGAGAATAGGGTAGTTACTGCTGCTAACATTTGTGCGACTGTAATATAATGGCAATATAACTATAACTATGTGATTGGCTAATCAAAGATATCAAAACAGATTGAAAGAAAGAGAAGAAAGAAAGAAACCAAGCAGCATGGCTGTCCATCGTTGTTCCAGCGAAATTCGATACTGACTGAATATCTTGCTACTTTGTTCTTTGTACCTCTTCTGAGAAAGAAAAAGGCTTGATTTTTTGATTGGAAGAAGGTGAAAAGTGACCCCTGGCTAACGGACACCCTTGCCGATTCTCTTAGTCCCTTTTAGCCCATTGGCGTGAGCCCCGATGGCGTTGCTGAATGAAGGGGCGTGAACGGGCAATGGAGAGAGAAAGACGCAGAGACAGAAAACTTGTTCAGTCAAGTCTGGCCGGACACACACCCCCCTCCTCTAGGCTGGGAGCAAGACAATCGATGATAGATAGTTACCGAACTTCGTGGTGGCCGCAAGTCAGAGACAAAGAACCACGGATACTTTGATGGCAAGAATAAGTACAGTGGACTAGAAGCCTCTAGCCTAGTTTCTAGACCCTCTTTTCGTCTTTTAGTGCCCTAGCTAGGCCTTTGACTTGGTACATCTTCTTCGTTCACATGTATAGCAAAGGGCATATGGATGGATCTAATTATCCACATGGGACTAGGGTGCATAAAGTGGCAAGCTTTGACTCAAACTTGGTACCCCCCCCCCCCCCGGCAGACATATCAACTATAGGTTCTAAGAACAAACCTCTTTGCTATGAGAAGTAGAACAAAACCTTTGCTCTCGCGTAGTAGTCGGTTCCAAGATAAAATGCCCGATGTCCTCCACCCCAGATCGTCTTGTGGTTCCCGGTCTCTTTTCTTTCCTCCTCAAGCTCGTGTTGAATACCTTCACTTTCCATTCCTTCTTTGCTCTTTTAGCAATATCTTGTTCAGTTGTTTGAATATCAAAGGCTAGCCTTTCTTCCTCGCAACTTTACTTTTTTTTCATTCCTTCATCGTGTTTGTTTTCGAGACCGGATCTCAACTACTCTCATTATCAGAACTATATTCTGTTGTTTGATTTCCGTCATCCACACTCTCTGATATATCATTGAAAGTCACTTTGATACTTGTCTGCTTTTTTTTCTGTGAAGAATATTCGATATACACTATCATTTTTTGTTACCAACTCTTTCCAACTTTCAAAATGAAGTACTCCGTTGTTGCCTCTTCCCTCTTCGCTGCCGCCACCGTGCTGGCCCAGCCTCACCACCGTCACGCTCACGACGCTCTTCACAAGCGTTTCCAGGAACAAGAGGCTGCTAAGCTTGCTGAGCGTGAGGTCAAGACCGACTGCGTCTACGAGACCGAGTGGGTCACTGTCACCGAGTGGGTTGACGATGCCGGTGCCGTTTACTCCACCGAGGCTCCCACTACCACCAGTGACGCCGAGTTCGTCGAGACTCCTGCTGCGGCCCCGACTTCGTCTACCGTCCTCTCGACCTCTGTTGTCACTTCGGCTGCGCCCGTTGCCACCTCGACCTCGTCGTCGTCCACTGCGGTTGCCGCCACTACTCTGGCCACCTCGGTCTACGTTCCTCTTACCACTTCTTCGTCGACCACTCCCGTGGCTACTACCTCCGTCCAGGAATACGTTGCTACTACTTCGTCGTCCACCGAGGCCTACGTTGCCACTACCTCGTCTACTCAGGCCTATGTTGAGGCCACTACCAGCTCGACCTCGTCGGCTGCTGCTGCTGCCACATCTTCTAGCTCTTCTTCTGGCTCGTCTGCCACTTACACTGATGGTGAGCTGACCTACTACACTCTGGGTCTGGGCTCTTGCGGCTACGATGACACCGGCAAGGACACTTCCGACTACATCGTTGCTATCTCCCACGAGATCATGGGCACCGTCTCCAATGGTAACAGCTACTGTGGAAAGACTGTCACTATCACTGCTTCCAATGGTAAGTCGCTCACGGCCACCATCCGTGACAAGTGCATGGGCTGCACTTCCGACCACGTCGACGGTTCCGAGAAGGTCTTCACCGACCTGTTCGGCTCCCTGAGCGCTGGTACCGAGACCATCGACTGGTCTATCAACTAAATGGCTTTTCTTTCCCCTTGATCACATCTTAGTGCAACACCTGATATCCAGCGTTGCCCTTCTATGATGAGACTTTGAAAGCCTCCTCAACGACCGCCTACGACACCACCATCATTCACCTATCTTCTATTCTTTTGCTCTCTTTGTCTTTCACCTTCACACTGCTTCTCGCCCAAACGGTACATGGGGACAGTCAATATTCACTTTTCTACCAAACTCATCGGTACCACGCAGTAAACCGAAGAGAGCACCTTTTTTCATTTTTTTCATCTTTCTCTTTCATACAACCTTTTAAGGATACTAAATATCAGGGAAACAACGGGATTTTTTTTCGGGAGGGTCAAATTATGATTAGATGGAGTTCACTACCATGTACACACGATATCATGTCTGTTGTAACATTTGGTGACAAGCTTCTATTTTGCGCTGTATTTTCTCTTATATATAGATATATGTTGTGCGAGTAGCTAGATGTATCACTTATAGAATGGTCTTTTGACATACTCTATGAGTTTTTCACTCTCTATTCCCACAAGTCTGTCACCGCATATTCTCTTTCTTTGTACATATACATTTTTATAGCTCTTGGCCTTGTTTTATCTACTTTCCTAGTAGTTGACCCAAAAAAACAGATGTCTTTTGGATCTCACTCGCTTGATCCAACATCTGGGCCATACTTTTTCACAATACAGAACACAAAAGTTTTGGACAAATTTTTTCTACTGGAAATTTCAATTTCGTGCCTATTCAATGTTATACTAACTGGCCTTGCCTTGTCCCTAAAATTAAGATGAACTTCTAAAGCACTTGTCGTTAATGCGGATGGGATGATCGGCGGTGTCTAGGGAATATAAAACGCCAAATTTATTTCTGGAAATTAACATATGAAGTATTATAGCTGCCAAATACTAGCGTACACAGCCCACCCTAGGGCAATAGTATATACAAAAATACTGTTTGCTTAGATTATCTTGATGCAAATTATGATCTTGAATATGAATCAATGGTTAAATAAATATTCATATAATTCTCATGTCTATAGCTAGTGACTATTCATAAACTGGCCTAGCTTAAACTGCCTTCCGAGCCTTTACCATATAATAGGCGATCTACATCCTCGTCTATACCATGACCATCACCATCATTATGAAGGCTACCCCCGTCTCGTGCTAGCCATGACGTGCTAGCCTACAGCACGCTAAGCAAACCCTCGACGTAGCGTCTCGAATCAACTCCAATACCACCGCCTAACCTCGTCGCACTATCTACGCCATCAACCAACGCAGACCCGAAGCTCCGCCAGGCAACGTGGTCACTGGCTCTTCGGACGAGGAAAACTTCCTTGCTAACCACGCGTGGTGGCCGCTTGCGTAACATTGCCTCGCGGTCACGTTCGGTGCTGCCACTGGAACTAGCACTAAGGCTTCGTCGGTGATGTGTGCTATCGTCGTCTTCGCTGTCATGTTTATCATCATTGTTGTTGTTTTCGGTCGATGTTGGTGCTTCTCCATTGTTGGTTGCTGGTTCTGTGTTCTTGGCTTTAGGAGCTTGCCGAAACGATCCTACAGGTGACTCGACGATAGTCTCTAGACCACCTGTGCCGTCATCGGTAGCTGCCCCCGTGATGGATGCTGACAAACTACTCGTACCACCTTCAGTGCCCCCCTCCTTCTCCTTCATCACTCGTGTCCATACAATCCACCACCCACGGCTCGTCTTGCAGGACCTCTCAACTTCGGTTGGTCTCCGCGCGACTGCTGTACATATGTTGAGAAGTTGAGCGTGTGTAGCCATGGCCTCCATACGTGACCAAGGTTCCTTACGAGACTCAACGGTCCCGATCATACCGGCGGGTGTTGGCGTGTTGGAGGCAGGTACGGGGATATTGGGTACAGAACAGAGTGTCGTATATGTCTTGGGATCATAAGTAATATCAAAGATGCCTGGATACGGCCGTGGAATTCTTTGTGTGGTGTTCAAGACGAGACTGTTGCGAATAGGAGCAAGCTGTGCGTGCAAATTTCGGTATAACGGCTCGGTAGAAAGTGCGCGACCAGCAACTGCCGGATCAAATAACAAAACGAATATGAAGGGTTTGTTGGCGTAGACAACGACACGTAGTTTTTTGGTTTGGCCGTCGTCTTCGGTGTTATCTGCAAGCGTAACTCTGACAGTTCGTAGCAGCGTCCGTTTACTGTGCGGCTGGCTTTCACCAGCATCAGACAAATCGCTTTCCTCCTCTTCTTCTGTCAACTGGCCTTCGGCTTCGCGGCGAAGACCTATCAGGAAATGACTTGCGGCGTCATCTAGTTTGCGGGGATCTGGGATGGCAGTTACGCCAGGGCTGTCAAGAAGCTTTCCTTTGTCACCAGGGCCAACTGAACCGTTGCCTCCCAACGACCAATACGTGCCGTATCCCAGCTTGAGATAGGACTTGAACTTGTCCATGGCGCCATCGCTAGGGCTGCCGCTCATTGGTGTTTCGAGGGGCTTGGGAAGTAGAGTCGGAAACGGCTCAGTATCTGTGGTTTGTGAGGCTTCCTCTTCCATCGACGGTTCTTCCTGTATGCTCCCCACCAGAGACCCGACTTCTGAATAAGTTGGCATTGGTGGAAAGTCTGACTCTGAGATACCAGCAAGCTTAGCTGATAATATGGCATCAGGGTTCTCTTGCTGGTGTGTGGCCAATGTCGAAGTGGCCAGTGGCGAGCGGATAGGAATGCCGAACTTGCTACCTTCGGGCGATGACGATAGCGTCTGAGCAACGATGGGCGTGGCTGGAGATGCCAAAGGATCTACCAGAGAATCGGCTATGTTAATCGGTGGCACCGTACGTAGTCTCCGCCGTGGTGAAGTGCCTAAGTTATCCTCTGCAATGGAGTTTCGTCGCCGTAGCGTCACGCTCTTAGTGCGCACGGGTCGGCCATCAAGGGCGGCACCACTCACTGTGCCACGGCGTGATTTCCGTGCTGCCTTTGTCGATGACGGGTTGACAACACAGTAGGTGTTCTCACCCCACGTGTAAAGGTCCTCGGTCCAGTGAACGATGCTACGGAGCGATTCTCGTGATAAGGCACCGACGCCGAGAAACACGGCGCCGTCATCGGTAGCCGGTTCACGACCCAGACCAAGCCAAGATAGCGCTGCCGGTGGCTTTACTGATGAACAGTTTAGTCTCGCGGGGCCTGCCACGAGCTGCTCGGGGGCAGCATTGTCATCAGCATTTCCAAACTTCGACACCACCATGTCCACCATACCTTCCATTCGCCACGGCAGACCTTCCAGGAACTCTCTTTCGCCACTACCTAGCTTCTCTTCTCCGACGCCGAAGCCAAGCTCGCCTGACGCGGCCAAGTTGATGCCACCCAGCAGACTACGGATAGGGTTACCGTGAATCATGACGTCCCAGGTTGATAGGAAAAGATCCCAGTAGCGGCCCAGCACGGCGACGAAGCGGGATCGCTTGTGGCGCTCAACAAAGGCGGTTAGTGAGGGCGCGTGATGCAGCAAAAATACCGAGTGAGCGCGCAACAGGTCACGCAACAACAGGCTAGCTGGCTTCACATCTCGCGTGGAATAGTCGTACTTGTCCTCAAGTGGCGCGGCCTGCTTCCCAGTTGGCAGCTTAGGCGGCAACGGAAGCCGAGTCAGATCAATAGACTGTCCATTAGTTAGCACACAGACACATCGTATAGATAGTATCAATCTAGAGAAGAACGGCTAGGAAATAACAACTTACAGCGAGAATCCACCAGTCCTTCTCCAGCTCGTGCACAAGCACACGTGACTTTTCGGTCTCAACAAAGTCGACGGCCTGGTCGCCGGCAAAACTACGGCCGAACTCGATCATGCCTTGAGCCAAGCCGATCTGGCGCAGCCGTTCGTTTCGTTCTTCCGGTGACGCGACATCTGCTAGACCACCGCGGCGTCGATGCCGGCGTTTCCTAGATAACGACTTCTGTGAGGCATAGTACACGATCTGGTCGTCTATGGTATCGTCTGTCGTGCCCAGCGACGGGTTATAGATGGCCAAGAAGCCCAGCTGCGCCGGCGTCACGGACATAGTGGGTAGAGACCGACACTATATCTTCAATCTTCTCAGATTGGTTTGGCTATTTATACTTCAGGCAATGAAATTAACCTGCCAAAAAATATGTTCCTTGGCTAACTGTTTGGTTTGTGCTTTGTTCGAAATGCGATGCTCTCAACAACGCAGGCGAGGTTATGAGTGGAGTTTGGAGCTCCGAAGCTCAAGCTTTAGGTGCGATCTGGAGGACCTCGTGACATCATTGGTGCACTAGTCTGTCCTTACAGTGCTATTCCAGTGCTACAATACGAGCTCTACACGTGTTTACAGGGGATTCACATGCTGGAGCGTACAAGAGCTTGGATAGCTTAGCCCAAATTGATCATATAACCCTATGTTAACCCTATACTGAATACTAATAACAACATCTGTTCTCAATAACGATGTGACAAAACATACACAGATCATGATAACTAGATAACAAAAACAAGCAAATATTCTTTGGCATGGTTACTCCGTTGCCCTAGTGGAATTGATCCTCGGTCACGCCCTTGCCCATGGCTGACGTGCTGCTGATACCGCCAGTGACCATCTTCTGCATGTCGTCGACATAGTTGGCACCGCTCCATTTCTGGTGCTTGACGACATCGACGCCACCGTCCATTTCAGGCTCCTGCACCAGCTCGCCATAGGCACGCATGCCAATACGGCTGTAGGCCTCGGAAAACTGGTGGCTGATCAGTGCGGTAGTATGTAGACCGGCCAGAGTGATGAACTGCCAGCAGTAACCCAATGAGGCCAGGCGGCGGATATAAGTCTCTTGATCGGCGTGGGCCATGGCGGTCTTCCAGTTGAACGAGGGCGAGAGGTTGTAAGCAAGCCTAAGAAGGTCTAGTTAGTATTAATCGAGATTGTTGGGTAGTATAGGAGAACTTACTTTTGCTCTGGCCACACGGCGTGGACACCCTTGGCAAAGTCTTCGGCCTGCTGGAAGTCGGGCAGCTTCGACTCCATCCAGATAGCATCGCAGTAAGGCGCATAAGCAACGGCTCTGTTGATCGAGCAGTCGCAACCGCCTTTGAGTCTGTAGTAGCCCTCGCGCGTGCGTGCCGAATCCCAATCGAAGAAGACGTTGCTAGCGCCCGCCTGTGCAGCTAGCTGCCGGGCTTCGCTGTTGCTCTTGCCTTTAGCCGCACTACGGTACGCCTGGATATCGGCCTCGGTCTTGTTAGCAGCTGACAGCGCCGCAGCCACTGCGTCGTCGAAGCGTGAGAGCTTTGCCTTGGCTAGCCACTCGTCCTCGATAGCCTGTAGCTGCGTGCCGCTTTGGCCGGATAGCTCTGCCTCGTTGATGAGCTCAGAAAGTGGCTTCAGGCCTGGCGCTGTTACTCCCAGAATGAAGGAGTGGTCGCGGGGATCAATGGTCGATGTGATCAGCGTGGCAGCCTCGGCATCGGTGCGGGCCACGCATAGCAGGTCGACGCCCATGATGTCTGCCTGGGCGCGGATGGCCACTAGCCGGTTGATGTGCTCGCTGATTGGCACTAACACCTTACCCGCCATGTGACCGCACTTCTTAGTGCCTGGCGCCTGATCCTCGATGTGAATGCCGGCCGCACCCTTCTCTACGAACAGCTTGGTCAGCTTCATCACGGCTGTCAGACCGCCGTGGCCAGTGTCAGCATCAGCAACGATTGGCCGCAGATAGTCGATGTTAGCTAGCTTGGCACGCTCCGCTGGTGAAACGCTGAGCCGTTCCTGGCGCTGCTTGCGGTCATGGAATAGTTGGGCCATGAACAGGTGGCCGACCTTGTTAGGTACGGTAGTCTACACAATTAGAGTTGTGTTAGTACCGGAGATCAAGAAGAAGAAGATGAAACTGAGGAACTTACGTAGGGGTAATCAGCTAGATCGGGTCCCGGCTCGTCTGTGCTCGACGCCGTGGCGGACGACTGCCAGCCCGAAACATAGACGGTATCGAGGAACTTGGCCATCTGCGTGACCATGGTCGGCTCTAGACAGCCATATGTATACGAGGCATCCCGTTCGGCGAAGCGTTTCTCGAGAATGCTCCACAGCTTCTTGGCCTGTGTGTTGCTGGGATACTCGATGGGGAGGTTGCCGCGCTTCTGTACGATCTGCTCGGCTGTGAAGGCGCGCTTAGTGTAGCGCCAGCGTGGCTCGCTCCACCACTTCTTGACGGCTTCGACTTCTTGCTGGTAGAGCGCCTCCTCCTGTGACGGGTCGACAGAGAGACTGAGCATATTGTTGGCGGCCATGATGGGCAAAGAGTCGATTAGGCTTGTCGTGATAATAGAGGTACAAGGATATAGAGATATAGTACGAGTCTATGGTTATCTGTATTGTGTATTATATATATTGTTAGAAACCCAAAGTCTGTTGCAACGACAAAATAATATGAGTGGCGGGCCAAGCCTTTATTAGTTCCGGCCGGAGGCGTAGTTTGAGGTTTTTTGGCTAGCTCTTCGGACCAGAGGAGAAACGGAAGTAAAGCCACTGGCTAGACAGCCCTTTTTTCCTTTTTAGTGTGATAATAGACAATGATGTCACCGCCAGCGGCCGGGGGGCAGTTTCCTGGGACTTACATAAACAGAACAGAGTTTGATAATAGAAAGATCACAAGATCAGGAAGGGTTGCTCGATCTGCTAAGAGCTCGCCTGGAAACACACCTCAACTAAAGAGCCAGACCTGGGCTTTTATAGATACTAGTTGAGCTAAGTTTGCTGATCTACTATTGATGGCTCTTCTCTTGCTCAGTACTATTGCAACTAACATCTCGTTCACATTCACTTGTTTATGTTTGTGACTCCTCGGCAAGCGGCTCGGCCTAGGCCTTGACCCGACTCGGCATGGGAGCAGCTTCTCGTTCCGTTCTGCTACTACTTTCTCGGTGGCTAAACCATAGTTTAAGCATCGGGTGACTGGTTTTGTTTCTTGTACTTTGTACCATGGATAATACATGCTAGTATTGCTGTACCTCCGCTAGACAGCAATATGGCTCGACTCGGCTAGAAGGGACCTCTACTTTCAAGTCAAGATACATAGCACTTTCTCCTCTGGATCTACTTCCCGAACCAGCCTGTTGAAGGATTGACGTATTGTTGATGCTGTCCGTAACTAAACAAAAAAAATAGCCTAACGGTTGCCTCTAAAGACCCCAAGGGTGCGAGGAAGCAGGAGAAGTAACAAATTAAAAAAAAAGTCCGGGGGTAGCCAATGGCAGGCCGAGGTTAGCTAAAGGCAACATGGTCAGCAGAACACCAGATGCCAAGCGCAGCGATTTCACCATCTTCAGCTTATCCTATTACCCAAGGATGGAAGGGGATTTAAAGGATGCCACGCTGCCAGAAATCAGAATCTGGGGGAGCCATAGTTTTAAGTCTGTGCTTTATCATACTGTATGGCTACTTCATTGTATCAAAGTATATCCAGACTCTTTTGCTGCGCTTTAGACTCATCATCTGGAATGACTAGACATCCCTCCGTCCGTGGAAAGCTCTCTACATCGTGGTATTCGTTTTATTGGCAGGGGGTCCAAAGGGAGATAGAACATCCACTCACTATAGCACGGGCCAATAAAGACAGACTATGTGCCCTATTAGCCGGATTCTAGCAACCCTAGATCGTCGATATCTTCGTATGTGTGGATGTGGCGATTTCTATCCTTGAGAAGCTAAAATTCAGCCATCACATGTCATGCAAACAAATGTCTATAGTTCTACTAACATATGTTGGCAGTAGCCGAACAAACAGCACATTCCAGGGTTAACATCGAAACCCTTGACTGCCATGTTACCGAATCCCGAATTAACATGATAAATTCGATTCTACAAGTCAGCATTTCCCCGGATTTTCACGGATTTTGCAAAAAAATGACTAGTTAGTCTACTTTCCAGAGATTCTGCAGCATTCATAACTACAAAACCCTGCCTTGTGAGACGAAATGCCATCCCGAGCACGGAAATCTGGAGAAACGGATATCAGGGCAAAGAACATCTACCCCACATAGAATAGGACGTTCTATTTCAAGGCAAAGGTAGAAGATCAAGATAGAGGACATCGACTTGAAATCTTCATATGTACTGAATAATGTTGTGTTGGTCATTAATATCGTTGGTTGGATGTTGAAGCTTCCAATACATATATTTCATAATCTTCATAAATGACAATAAATATGATACCTCGTCACATACTGTGCATACCATTCACTTTGACGATCTCGATATCTTGTCTTGAATTGTTTTTAGGTTCAGTTTTAGTATGGCAACTAATAAAACTTATCATATAACCTCCCATCTAGACTCGAGCTCCG